>JAQGAS010000229.1:0-72225 GCA_034686365.1 Pachymerium ferrugineum | reverse complement strand
GATCCGCGCCGTCCGCCACCACCGCCGGTTGCTCCAGCCGAAGCGACGCCGTTGCCTCGCACATTTGGTTTGTCGATGGTACGACGGACTTTAAGGTTCATGACGAGACATTTTTTACTCGTCATGTGACTGCTGTAGCTGCCTGAATGGGAGAAACGTTTGCCACAATTGGGACAGGCGAAGGGCTTCTCGCCGCTATGAATTCGAATGTGTTCTTTGAGGTGATGCTTAAACTTGAAGGCCTTCTCGCACTCGGGGCACTTGAATTTGCGCAACACGGCACTCTCATCGTGACTAATCATGTGGCGTTGTAGACGATATACGTTGGCAAAAGTTTTGTTGCATACTTTGCACGCCTATAATAAATACAAAATAATAAATTACTAAAATATTTCGTTAAATCAGTAGTAAAACTCACCACAACTTGAGCCGTAGGCGAATGCAAATCCTCGTGCTTTTCAAGTTGAGATTTCTGAGCGAAAGTTGCGCTGCATTTATCACAGGCAAAACCACCGACGCCACCACTCGTAATATCAGTTTGGTTTAGGACAGGGTTCGATTCTGCGGCACCGTGTTGGGATACGAGGTGAAGTCGAAATGAATCCACACTCGGAAACCCCTTTTCGCAATGAGGACACTTGAGGTAGAAATCCTCTTTGGAAATGGTTGGTCTCTTATCGAGAGAAGCTGTATTAACAAACAAATGTACAAATGAATAAATTAATCATTGTAAATGAAAATGAAATAAATTTGCAACTCTTTGGTCTCAGGTGTATCGAAAAGTTTGGAAGCACAATGAGGTCAGAATGGGTAAAAGTAATTGTAAAGCAAAAGCAGACCTCAATTCTCTTGCACATTCCTCCCCTGCGAAAAGCGGGAAATTACAATTTCCCAGTCTGCAGCAACGAGGATGTGATGCGATTCCAAACGATGAACTCATCTCCATTAATCAATTGCAATCGACAACTTCAATCCCACGTGACATCAAACGTAACAAGGGTACCAGGTGCACTGACTTGCGCACTACTGGTGGCCTTAATTTCAAACTGAAAACACATACTGAATCGCTATTTTTATTATTGTTTCTATGTATCTTTATGACCCCATTTTTTATTACACGTCGTCAACTCGTGGCGCGCTATTAAAAAATATCGAGTCGAGCAAATAAAATAATTCCACCCTAATGAAAAGATATTAGTAAGAAAAGGTAAGATAAATGAAGAGATGAGAGGAAACGCAAGACGATGCGATGCGCAAACTCCTCTTCGGGTTGCCGTGAATAGCAACTTGATTTAATGGGCAATAAACTGGTTGAATTAAGGGCGCACACACATACACACACAAAGCTAAATACAAAAGAGAAAAGAGAAGGAGGTTTATGCTCCAAAGGGAATAAGCACGCACGAAAACGAGCAAGGGGCTTCGCTCCATGAAAAGAGAATTTGCCTCAACATCAATGACGACATTACACGTCATTTGTAATTCAACGATGGGTGCAACGTTCATGGAAATGACTTGTTTTCTGATTGAATTAAAACCGGTCCTTATTGGGAGCAAATTGTGCGTGAAGCGATCTCTTCAATATAACCCTAACACGAAAAATATTTACCTCAACTTTCCAAAATAAAAGTATAAAAAAAAAAATTGTTTCACTTTCAATCTTTCAACTTCGAAAAAAAATAAGAAGGAAAACAGCCGTGACACCAACTCAAGGTGTGTTACTGTCACCAGTGTATTTTATTGGAAAATTATTAAAACTGAATTTGCACCATCTTTAATTCGCTACACGTTACACCCAACACGTGGTCTGCAGCAACCTGCAGTGAATCGAATTGTGTAAATGCAATGTAAATGTTATCTGGACACACGCATGCGCCTATATTTGTTTACTCATTTTCAACCCAAAAAAAATGTTTTAACACCAAAACTCCTAAGTTCGGTCGACATTATTAGTGGCACTTGACACGCCCCAACTAAAAGTGGCACCACCAGCAGCTGTTGTGCATAGCGCCGTCTTGACACGTGACGCGACATTTGTTCGTGATCCTACTCTCATTACGCGCCTTTTCCGAGCATGCGTCTCGCTATTTCGTCACTCGACGCCAATCAAACATCTCAGGCTGTTCACCAAGCGCCAAATTAAAGCGATGCAACATCGCCTGCCCCCGGCCTGCCGAACACTTTCCGTGAGAACACGTAGAAAGCAGCATCCTCATCGATCACATGACAGACCCATGGCCGACGGCCATCACGATCCCGATTGCAGCACGTGCGGATCGATGATGCACGAGGAGGCCAAACTCGCAATAATCGCTGACGTTTGAAATCTGTTTGGTAGAAACGGGCGTTCAGTCGTGGCAGGGGTCTGTCTCGCTCTTCCTCTCGCTCTTCGCCACTTGGGTCCGTCGTCAATCCATTTTAGGTTTAACAGCCTCCGATTCGATTTGCATTCTCTTCGCCACGACAACGCGCCAGGTTGTAAATCACATCAACGGAATTCCCGACACCCCCGCGCCACACCCATTCATCAATAAAGGCAATTGGAAACACAAACACTTCCGATCCAAAACTCCACTTTAATTACACCAATCGTTTTCCGTAACCAACCTGAAGAATGTCAACGACGACTTTGACAGTCGTGCAATTTCACTCGACGAATGCAACTCCACACTTTTCTACGCCCCTCTTTTCAATTTCTACTTTAAACTTAAGACGATCGCTCAGGTGACAAAAAACTATGAGAATCGTCAATAAAACATAAAAAAAAAAAAAAATACCCACGTGCGCAACCTTCATAAAATCGACTCCGTGAATAACGACACAGGTGTGCATGTGTGTAGATAAGAAGCGAAACGCATTTTCCCTTTCCATATTTTAATTTCAACGGGTGCGAGTTAAAATTGGGAAATGATATCAACCAATTTCTTGCGCAGGGGCAATTGAAGATAGGGGCATTTTTCTCATCCCACACACCCTGCACCTAACTTTTCCTTGTCACCTGAAACATCCCTCCAGCCTATCACTTACGTGCAGCGCTCTTACACCAGACGAGATTACGAATTCTCCACGTTCTTGCGCTGACTCTACACCTTAGAGCGAATTTATCCACTAATGAGAAGTCCTTTGTTTCTTTCTAAAATCGCCATCCGAATTCAGTTTCACAGCACTCTACACTCCTTCAACCTACCCTATTTATACTCATTTTAATTAAGCAAATCTGTTCCTTTATTCTTGATCAATAGCAACCCTACACCACTTTGAACAGTACTTTCCCCCCCTCCTGGTCAAACAACTGTGCAAGCAAAGCGTAGATAAAAAAAAATATATCTAACATTTAAAGACGAAAAAAAATAAATAAAAAAGATTCTTTTCTTCCATCAGTCTCCGTTACTCACGACAGCTGGTTTCGTCGATCTACCGCCATGAGTGAGAGGGAAAAAACGAAGAAAAGGGGGAGAAGAAAATTACAATGTATGGCTCATTTGCATTCACTTTTTGGGCTAATAAATCACTGCACGGCTGCGCTCAGGGGTGGCTGCGATTTGGTGCAAATTAACTGGCAGAGGAAGGTAACAGGCCGTTGGGAAGGCACCATCCACCCCCTTCCACCACTCTACTCCACTCCTTCTCAACTGCCACCTACACTCAAATGGATTCGCATTGGGACCCGAATCAAATTGCATTTGCAGCGAACCCCTTCCCTCACCGACTTTTCTTTAATTCAGCCGACAGATCCATCCGCACTTATAACCTGGTCGTTTGCACCGATCTCTCTCCCTTAACTCTTTTGTTCCTTTTATCTGTGACGTCATTGATTAAATACATCAGACCAACGACTCATCTATTGTCGTCCGATGGAAAGCCACGTTTTGTGAGCCGCCTAAAGGACAATCTCCAATCGATCGATCGATCGATCATTTGGAAAAGCAGGGGGGAAGAAGAAGAACCCTCTGTCCCCCCTCACCTCGTGACAAGCGGCGTTCCATTGATTGATGACTCACCCACTCACACACCTCTACAGCTGCAGGGACATCGTCCTCCACCCTCCAATTAAAAGCAGGTACGGAGTGCAATGTCCAATCCGATTACAGCTTCCCCGCACTCGCCTGGCACAAATAATTAATTTCATGCCAATCAATCGTCAATTCATTTTCATCGTCATCACCTTTCTATATCGCAACCTCAACATTATTTCTTCCAAGTTTTATTCTTTCTCTTTCCATTTTTCTTAACACTTCATAATATTTATTTTTTATTTTTCACGCCATCTCTCTGTAATTGAGAGTCTCCCCTGCAGCACTTGATTGTGTGATTAGAACTTGAAAGGCCACAACGCTTGATTGCTCAGATTGGGAGACCATTTCCCCCTGGGGAAAAATAGCGAATCCTCTCCTCCTGCCCCCTATCCACCTCTCTATCCTCTCACCTCACCCTACGTCCAACCCACACACCAATAGCCTCGAGCGGGGTGCTTTTATGCTGTCTTCACCGCAACACAACTGGCCGCCATTTGCCAATTTAATGCGCCTCTCTTGGAAAATGTCCCGTTACATCATTTATCCCCAAGAGAGAGAAAGAGAGAGAATATTAGTACGTTGACAAATCCTCGTCGGTGGTTCAAAATGCGCGACTATCATCATTTTGCAAGGGCACCTGCTGAGATAGAGGACAAGGGTCAATTAAGAGGAACGCGCACCAACACCAACCTCCCCCTCTCCTTTTCATCTTTGCTTGCCAACGATACGCACCACCTTTTGATGCAACCCTAATGATAATGCAAATGGTTTGCATGGTCTGCGCCTAACTGCCCTCTACACTCGTTATACACGCCACCGAAGAGAGAAGTAAAGAGAGGAGAGAGACATTTATTAAAAGTGCATACTCGTGGCTCATAATGCACGGTATAAAATCGCTCTTCAAGGTGGCACCCGAGTCTCGTGCCATCATGAGCACACACACACACGCACCCTCCTGTTGGAGAATCGTCCAGCTCGACTAGAGCCGCACCCTCAGCAAAAGAGACGCCGCTTGTTCCAAATTGAATGCCCGAGGCTGGCGCGTGTAGAGGTGAAAAGAGCAGAGTCGCGCTTTTATTGTCTGCTTAATATCACGTAATATCTGGCGGGGGCACAAAATTAATACGGCGATCGTTATATCGATCCACCTTCACCACACTCGCACCTTCACTTCTCTTCGCTTTCCACTTCCTCCTCCTCGGCACAAACGGTCATCATTTGTCAGTGCAGTTTTCTCTCTCTCCCTCTACAATCTCCCAATCCCGAGCTTTTCTCTCCCTAACTTCATCTTTGTTGCGAGCCTCCTCCCGTTTATACCGAGCGTCCGGAAATTACACCTGATCCCCCACTGATTGCTTGCCTGCCACTAGATAAAAGTGTACCTGGCTTCTCCTCTCTCCACCATCCTAATAGCAACTACACTTCACCTGAGTCCCGTATCAAACTGACAACTTACATCCTCAATACATTTATACTTAACTTTTATTTTCAACACCGGAACTTTACCACAACTCTTTTGCAATTTTTAACTTTGCAAAGAAGAAAAATAAAACCATTTCCTTTCCAAACGAGATGTAGTAAAACCAAAAGACCACTTCAACAGATCCACAAGTCAGATAATTGTGCGCATGCTCATTTCCTTCTTTTCTCTCAGTTCTCCCTACGTGACTTGTCTGCACTTAACGTGACGAAATGACCACCTGAGGTCATCTGTATGACCAATCACGGAGAGGGACCGTTACTTCTTCGGCCTTGCTCACCACTCCACCCACGTAGCCTTAATGATTTGCCTTGCCCATCCACCCACCTACCTTCCAATCCCAAGGGAGATCAATCAGGAAAGGACACTAACCCCTCTTCTCTCTCTCTCCCTCACGCCAATCCTAAGTCTCCTGGGAAGAATGCAAATATTAATCCTCTCTTCTGTTTACGGGTGCAGCACTCAACAAATATTAAATTGGAGAAATGCTCTCCACCTGTTTAAACTTTCCCCTTTAAATTATCTCAAAAACCACCTTATTGAGATCAGATTCTCATTTCCATTTAGATACGACCACAGCGTCTAACGTCTCCACTTAAAGGTCCAGCTGATGAATTAGCATTTCCATCTAAATTTATTTTGCCGACGCGTCCATCCATTCACCAGAACAGGTTTCCTCATGTCTGCGCACACCTCAATTCTTTATTATCATCGCACCACGAGGTGAAGAAGAAAGAGAGACTGCACAAGAAAAAAAATGGCAGTTCTGGTCAAGAAGGGTCAAGCTAGGAATGCTGAGGACGCAGGAACACTACACATCACACCGACTTAATTGAAAACGGGCGCCACCTGTGCTAACTTCAAACCACCCACGCAACAAATTAAAGCGATGGAGACCCCAACTTCCCACAAAACCCCGACCAACGGAACTTTAAATTTCATTTCGTCGCTCAACTGCAAGATAAATCGACAATTACAAAATTATTCTTTTTTTTCCCTCCCCACTACTTCTTTAGGCACAAAAGCAAGACACGATTTGAGACAGAGAGGAAAACGATAGGATTTTTTTTCTTTTAATTTTTTTTTTTTTAAAAAGTGCAATTACCATTTTTTTTTTTGCAGGATGTAGAAAGAAAGAGACCCGAGAAAGAAAAACTCGCACTTGACGTGTCTCCAATCACGTGGGACACACCGAACAGAGAGAGGAAGAATAATTTAGAAAAAGTATTTAATTACCAGCGTCGAGGTAATTACGTGGTGAAATTCACGGGGGAGGAAGTTCCATTCAAACCAGACTGACATGCACCACAAAAGCACAAAGTGATAATCACAATTTTCTCACGTCACTCCATCCAAAGCGAACGTCAAGTGGACGTCACAGGAAATTTGCATCGCTTCTGTTTGTATCAACAAGAAGTACGTGTGCGAGGAGACACGAGCAAAAGTTTTAACTAAAAACGAGCTTTGATTTTAAAAGACGCGACTTGTGTTTAAAGTGAAATGTCTTTAAGCCGCATCGAGAACGGCATGCACTAGAGGTAGAGAAGGCGAGTGACGTATTTTATTGATCTCACATTGAAAACGGGAAAAAAATCAAGAGAAGAAGCATACACACCCATCAGTAAACCGAACAATTCCCTTTGACCGAGAGAAAAGATTTCAAGGTTGTCGATCACGTTGAAGTCATAGAAAACGCGTGAATCCCTAGTTGTCCAGTGTATCGCTAGAGGGCATAGGCGTAGACAAGGAGTCTTTTCTAATTGAACTCTGGGAAATTGGAGATGAATAGTGAGCCTTCGGCGACAGTTTGTAGGAAGGGAGGAGCCTCAGATGTCAATCTTAGTTTGCGGGGTGGTGCGTTTCCTCGTATAATTGGAGGATAACAAAAGGTGAAGGTTAAGACTCTATTAGTGTCATCGCGCGGCAAAATGGTTTGGAATTAATTGAAAACTTTTAAAGTGCTTGTATCGCGCGCGTTTTATTAACTTCCGAACAGAGAAACGCGCCAGCACGCACAAATTTAATAAGGAAGTCGAGCGGAAACGTGAAGAACACGAGAAAGACGATGAATTACACAATAAAAAAAAATCAAAAGAAAAAAAGAATAGAGAATAGAATCAAGTGTAATTAAACTTATTTCTAGGTAATTATTCCTCTATTCAAATCATTTGATGGGTTTTTATGCCTCGTCTGGCCCGACACGCATCGCCTATATGCTGCAAAACGTTTATTTATCAGACAATTTTTGTTTTTGAAAAATCTTATTATAAATGACTAAGATTAAAAAAGACGAAAAGTGATACACTTATATCACACAACTCTAAAATGTCATTGAACTGCTTTTTAACCTAAAGCCACGAAAAGGCGCGTGCGCCTTCTACAAACCCGCGAGCGACAGCACCTGTACGTTCCTCTCTTTTCCTGATTGATTTCCTATACTGAGAAAGACTAGAAAAGTGCGAGTGTGTTCTTGGCTATCAACTTCTTCGTAAACCACGGAAAAGGTGATATTTTTTCTGCCTGCAGCAAACTCATTCCCAATATCATTATCATCATCACATTGGGCGAGATAAACATTTTCTCATCGCTTACACCACGAACTTAGTAACCCCACCACACATGTCCTCGGTCTGTCTTAGAAACGTCAGCGCAGAATGGAAACGTCCATCAAAAACAAAGTGGGGACACCAACGATGGGGCTTGTGAGCAAAAGCCACAACGAATGAAGTGTAAACTGCTTCGGATGAAATCCATTCTCCACCACATTTCAACTCTCCCCTTTCTTTACCCTTACCCCTCCCCAAATACCCATTACTTTTTTTTCCTTTTTACCCTTACACACTCGCCAACTGTTGACAACTTTACGATTATTTACCGAGACATGAGAAGCAAGAATTTCTATAAACAAAACAATTTCAGTCCCTTATGGAGTGCACATGGCAAAGTACTAAAGTCTTTGCAACCGGAAATTATCCGCAGTTTAATAAATCTTAAAACACGCAAAGGACTGTCCACTTGTTCTTAAGGCAGGTATAAAATAGGGTAACGATTTCGTATTCATCACAGTCGACAACACGCCAAGGTCAGCGCATTCTCGGTTGTGCGAACGGGAGTTGTCACCTCGGGGACCTGTACGGGGCGAGTCGTCCATCAAATCAATGCTCAAGATGGCGAAGGGAAGGCAGGAAAAGGTGGAGAGAGGGCGGTCGATCGATGACTGCGTGACCACAAGGCACAGTAGTGGACAGCAACGAGCACCTTCAGCGACTGTAATTAATCACCAATGCCCACAGGTGAAATATGGCCCGCCCAAGCATCCGACCCACCACCTGCCTACCAAGCATTTCATATCGATTCCAGTTTTGTAAGTGAACCGAATCAAATTTCACCTCAATTTCATCAATCATGTCGATTCCATTCAAATAAAAACCAAAAAAGAAAGTAAAAAAGAAAAAAAAAAAAACATTTTTATTTTTCATTTAAAAAGCTTCAATAGGACATTTAATACCAATGGGAAAAAGTCCTTCGTTTGCCATCAGTGGAGTTCTATTCGAGGTAATTTAACGCTTCACTTCTCCTGTTATCACACCTTTATTACTTTCATACTCTGCCCTTCGAGCTGCAGGTAAGCATCCAATCGACTCGTCCCTCGACAAAACCCATACTGATGGAAGAGCGATTTCACCTGCAATCAGTACTCCACGCCCACCAAACGACCCCATCAATGCAATTAAGCTTATTCCACCACTTAATGAGCCCCACTGGCAGTAAAGAACTATTTGTAGCCAACAAATGAGCGTTCCGCCAGGTATCGGTGAAGTACACCTGTCAATCACAAACGTTTCTTCAAGCTGCATTTATAAAGTCCATTTGCTATGCACACACATAAGAAAAAATAATAGTCTAAAACCAAACACCTTTTTCACGGAGACTTGGCTCTTTCCCAAATGAGTTTTGAAAAGGACTTTGCATCCAACGGTACAAACCCCAGCAAAAGGGTATTTTATTTCTCATGGTCTGTTGATTTTTTCTTTCTTCCTGCCACCAGTTATTTTCTCCTATTTGTCATCTGCCTGACAAGGGACCTCCAGAAAAGAGGGGATAAAAGAGCAAAAGAAAAGATAAGAAGAAAAAGAAAGAGAAAAATCAAGTTCCTTGTGTTATAGAAAATGGGACCAGTGTCTCATAATGGCGTTCGTCCCGCGTCTCTTGTTCTTCCCATCCTTTTGCTCATCAGACTACAAAAGGTGCGCACAACGTCGCGATAGAAGCAAAATATTCCTCATAAATCATCTTCCCTGCAACTTAGTTGCCATCTATCAAAAAATTGTGTCACATTTGGAAAAAGGGGGAAAAAAATCTAGTGAATAAAAAAAAAAAATTGAGTTTTCTCACTTGACAAAACACGTGGTGTGACACATAAAAGAGAAAACGCCAAAGCGAGAAGAGCCTTATAAGAGATGCGGGGGTGTTCAAACGACCTTCATTATACACACAATCGGTTGGAAAAATCTCAAACATCAAGCACACACGAACCTTGTCGGGGTTGCAAACAGAGGCGCGCAAAGGTGCAAAGAGAGGGTTAGGTAAAGGTTTTCTTCACTAATGATCGTCATCTGTCCCTTTCAGACGATCCCTCCCTCGTTAAATGTGTCGCATGCAGGCTCGTGAAGCACGCGTGTCTTATCTAAGAACTTTTCTTGCCATAATGATGTGGCACAATCCGGTCCACACCTGACCCCGCTCAACACGGTGCAAAATAAACCAATCTGCCAATCATTTCAACCAGTTACAATCAGCCCACATCACCTATAATTGAAGCAATCAGGAAGGAATTAGACAATGGCATTCCCTTTGTCATCCCTCGCATAGGTTCATCATCGTCCCCTATGAGTAGGGGGACGTTAAGATAGATAGGTCGTGGGACGGAAAAGGATGATTCGTTTTGGTGCCAATGAGTTTATTTCAATGCTAATCAGCATCATCCCCCTGTTCGTGTCAGGAGACCCATTATCTCCACCACGGTTTTAAAAAAAAAAAAAAGGGAGAGGGGGAAGTTGATTGTGAATACCCTTCGATTTGATTTCACGGATAGAACCATTTTTTTAACGTAGGGAGGTATAGTAAATAAACCGGTAAAAAACAGGGTTGTAAATGAAAATATTCATTTGCACCTGTCACCTTAAAAACACTTGGGTCGGTTAGAGAAAAATCCCGCCGTAATTTTCCACTTTAATGCCAAAGAGGGAGACCTGGAAAAGTCTCTAGCGGGTGATAGGAACCTTCACTTTATATAGAAGTAAAGGGCGCCAACAAGCTTTTTCTTGAGCAATAACGCTTCTTCCCAAGTGAGAAAGGAGGATTGAGAGTATTTGTCATGAGACGAGACAGCGCGCTTTACACCGCTTTTATAACCGCTCCATCTCGACATGAAGGGAAAAATCGTCCCAACAGGTAAATAAAACCAAAAGAATCCACTTGTGACACCAATCTAACCCAAAGGTGCACTAAATTTCACACAAAAAACATCTTCGTAAAGCTGTGCAAAGGGAAAAAAATAATCAATTTAAAGTTCCGCCTGAATAAAAGCATTTAGAAAATTTTATTTAAAGAATTGAAGGTCGAGTCAATCAATTTATTTCATGCTGAAATCAGCAGCAATAAAGTTAAAAGAAAAAATAGCAATACATCTTGATTCCCGCAATAAGCTCGTGTCCATATGTATGGCGCCGATTCAACTATAAATTTTTCAATGCCATTGTTTTACAAAGTGAGTCGCATATTGCGAGAGAATCGAGTGATTGTCATTCAGGTCGACCAATGAGTCCACCAAGACACAGTGAATAGCAAAAAGATGAAATTTCCATCCCCATAAGACCCGCCATTTGTCACGTGACCAACACTTATCCGCTGTCACAAAACACACTCCCGACCCACATATACCGTCAATCAATTTATTCACCACCCCTAGTTCGCTATCCCCTCCTGTTACTATATAAATAAATATATGCTCAGCGAGTATTTTAACGACTGATTTTATATCATATAAAAATGAATAAAACAAAATTTTTTTTTCTAAAAAAAAAGATATCGATGTATAAACTATGAATTTTTAACTGTTCCACTCTTAAATCACCATTATAAAATTTTACAACCAAAAGCCAATGGAAAAACAGAATAAAATCAAAAAACTCCGCCTGAGCGCTTCCCTGCAATGCAATTCTATTTTTATTTTCCAAAATCTAGAAAAAATGCAGTAAGACGTGTTGAAAAATTATTACAATTCTTTTATTTATTTTTTTACATAAAAACCAAACCAATACTATTCTTCATCCGATATTTCTTCGGTCGAAACGTGTTGAAGTGGAATGACACTTCATCACACAGAGAAAACATAGCGACGAATATTCACCCGTTTAAACACGTGAACGAAATCCGATCTGCACACACCGTTACCCAGATTCTACTTTCACCCATCTATCCACCCAGAAACTCGTCCGCAGGGTCCGGACTCGTAGCGTACACGTTCTTTTCATTTTGTGAAATGCAACACCCGCAGGATGTCAATCACGAATCAATGGCAAATTGAATTTCCGGCTTGTGGTGGTAGCTTGCTATCAAATTTAAATAACTTCGTTTTGCCGCCTTTTTTATTGCGCAATGCGCACCACACGAATATGCCAACATAACTTAGCACACACATGCGCACAAATTGCGCTCTCTCATTTCCCTCCTTCCACCCACATCCCAATCTGCATATTCTCATCTTCCCTCTTTTCACAGCACTCTCCTTTCCTGACAAGAAATAATAATTAATCACCATGTGGTGGCATTTTCAAAGAAGAAGAAGAAAAAACTGATTACACTCAATAATTCATGCCCTCCCCCTTCCTACCCGCAACTCCTTTCCGATCCAGCCTTTCGCTGTGACTTTGAAAGGAAGAAAACTTAGTCAGCTACCACATCTTCAAGTCGGCTGCCACAACTTGCAAATTAATAATCACAAAGTGATTGGAGAACGAAAAGAAAAAAAAATAAAAAACTGAGGGGAGAAAAAAAACCCGGGATTAACACCAACGTATGTAATTAAACTTGATTCATACAGCAAAACTTTAAAAAAAGATTTTACTAAAAAAAAAAGTATAAAATTTATATTAAATCATTTCAAGACCCTCAATAAGTTAATTTTTCATTTAGATTTTTTTTTGATTATTTGCTTTCAACCTCAAAAATCGACAAATTTGTAGGCATTGTAAGTATAAGCAATTGGATTTAGATGGTAAAATGGGACGGTTGAGGGTGTGTGGGTGGGACTTGCACACAATCAACCATAATTCATGCCACAACCATTACCCAGAAGCTTCCAATTCAGATCGTTTACTTAAAATTATTCAACGAGCAAGGCAAGAAAAATGACATTACTTTCTTTTTGGATGAATGATGCTGAATCTCAAGAAAAAGTTAATAGACCCATACCCATTGCAAAGACAAGGGGAAAGGATTTTCGGGAAAAAACTCATAAAAAAAACTCAATTGGAAAATAATTACGTTATTATTGATTCCTATTTTGAAATTAGGGTTTCAACAAGTGTGTACATTTATCCAATCGAAAATTTCATTCACATATTGAAAACTCCATTTGTTTAAATAACGCATTTCGAAAAGGGAATTTTTTTATATTTATTTCCTCCCATTTCCCTTGGGTCAAAAGTTTTGATTTTATGTGTTCTAGAGTAATTAAATGGGGAAAAGAATTTCCCGTACGATTAGTGAACTTTTTTGATTACTTTTTCGTATTGGTTGCCATTTCTAACCTTATATTAGTGTATGACTGCCGTCACCTCATCTGGTGGCCCCCGCTGTTCAGCAGAAGAGATAAAGTGGGGCGAGCGAGACTGATAACCTATAAACTGACCACCACTGCCCTTCAATAAAAGAGGAATTAAGGCTCAAAATGTATCTCCTACCGACCAATCAAAGCGCGGGCCCGTTCACCATACCAGCGTCACTGGATGGGGCGCAGACTTGCAGGAGCCAGGGCGCCATCTCTGTTTCCATAGCAACAGACCATCCTCTTCAACTGATAAGAAGGCAAGAATTCTCGGACAACAGTCTACACGATTCCTAGAACCACCTGCTAAATCTCATTCTTTTAAAAACAATTTTATATAATTTCGTTATTACATTTTTTTACTTCTTTTCACGACTTTTAAAACATTTGGAACTTTGTTCGATGTGTTCATTAATCAGGCACTATTTACACGAACATGGTTGGTTGCAATCAGTTCGCATCGTTGAGCGACCACTAGGGGGAAAAATAATGTCCAATCGAACAGAAATCGATAACCGAAATTGAGCTTTATATTGCAGAAAATATTGTTCATACGTTCCCCTTTTATCTTTCAACAAAAGCAAGTTTGCCAGAATATTACGACTTCAATACATAAATGTAATGACATCACTTATAAGAAATGATTTCATCAGGCAAAGTGCAAGACCAGGTTTCATATACAACGAGTCCTATAAAAAGCGGGCAAAACGACATTTCTGACACATTAATCACTCATCAAAGGCGCGTGGAAAAACAAGGAGACACAAATTGATCAAATGCAACGGCCCGATATGGAAACATTTCATCACAAACCAAATCTCCCTCTCACATCTCATCCCAATAACAACACCAAATTCGCACGACTAATGGAATGAGCTGCATCCATCGGAATCCAATTCCTTTCTGCATCATTTGGCCATGGACATTTTGTCAGCGGAGGATATCTCCATAATTCCACGATATTACACTGGGGGATTCCTACTGATGCCCAAGAGGGGGACCACGGTCATAAATCGACAACATCACATACTCAATCACGTGTCACTTCGATTCACCTTATAAAATTTTCTTTTTTACTTTTTTGCTACAAATTAAATGAAATAGACAAAATTTCTTTTTCTTTATCGAAACAAATTTTTTTCAACAGCAAATAAACATTTATCAATTTATCAAACTCGTTTGAAATATCGGTGAAACAATTCAGTAGAAAATCGATAACTTGTACATTGTTATCGTAAAATGGCGAGCGTATTCTCTCTTAAATTTAGAAACGTTTAAGTTTTTTAAAATTTTAAAACATAAATATTATTTACATAGAACAGTAAATTGAACTAACAGCTACTTTATGTTTTCGTTTTTGAAAACATTTAACCTAAAAAGTTTTTAAAAAAAGATGAAAGCCATGTTAACACCCTTCGTCATAAAACATAAGCAAACTAATCCACCATGTCAAAAACTGCAGAAAAAATATGCAACAACTGCAAGCCAAATGCATCACTTTCCTGACTTCAAAAAGCCCCATCTATGATTTACTCTGAGCGAAAAACTAAGTGATGATTAATAGGAAATATCGAATTACGAGCATATTACACGTGAGATGGATCAATTGCCTAATAGCAAGCAATGGAAAGAAAATTCACTCTCTTTCTCTTTCCATAGATGACAGCCGGGCGATTTATTGAAGCGCAGTTATTGGGAAGAGGAGGATGAGGTGGAGGAGATGGAGGAACATCCTCCGAGTGACCAGTGGGCGCAGACAGGATGCACATTGTCCACGACCAGCGCACCGTGAAACGTCCACCGTCCACTCGTGCAGCTCCTGCTGACCTGACCTTATCGCGTTTTTTTCTCCTTCCCCACTTTCTTTATTCTTCGTCATCTTCCTCTTGGCCATGCACACGGTTTAGTGACAAGTGCAACGGATCGTCACTCAAACTGCTTTGTCACGACACAAACAACCAGGGTCCAAAGGGTTAAAGATGTCGCCATCATATAAAAAAAAGTTGAAGGGGGAAAAAAACCGTCTCCCCTTACACACCTTAGAGTCTGGATGGTAAATAAATTCATCAATCTGATATTTTCTCCCAGCCAAACATCTTACCGTCAACAAACCATTCATCTTGTCGCCTCATCTGATCGTCATGGAAACCAAGGACGACCTCGGTAAAACAAACCCACAAACTTCTCAAATCCTCCAATACATAAAAGAAAACGATCTTTAAACGGAAAAGATGAATGCCAACGGAATAATAACCTGGCGCATACTGCGCACGCGTCTGCCTTCCGTGGCCGCCTCCCATTCCCAGGGGCCGTGTGTCTTGTTATCTCGAGGTTTCAAGACAGACGTCGCCTGGCCGCCTTACAAATCGTTCGGAGAGGAATTGGTGGCGCTCGTGGCAGATTCTTGTTTAGCGTTGCGTGCTCTCTGGGGACCGTTTGATCGGTCGCGCGTCGCATGCAAACTGGAGGACCCAATAGGCAAATCCCCCATGGACTCACTGTCGATTCTTCAAAAAATTGTCTCTGTCGAGCCCCTTATTTTTTTCTTTCTTCGTATTGCAATCGAAACAGACCAAAAAAGGATTTCAAATAAATCACCTGGATTCAACCAAGTACCATCTTCAATCATGCACCTGTGCTTAACTCTAAACGCACCACTAAACCCCAATATTCTTTACTCATGTCACGACAAACCATCGACCAAAGAGTGACTTTTCAAAAATATATAAATAAAAAAAAAAAAAAATCTTTACCTTTATGGTCGATCGGTGGACCCGTGGTTGTGTTGGGGGATGTGGGGGACGCGTGTTCGGTTGCGTTCGGATCGCCATCTACTGGTTCTGGGTAAATAACGGCCGTGTCGCTGCGTTGCAGGTACTCTTGAATTTTCTCTTCCTCAGACTTTGAATCGTCATCAGGAGGAGTTCTTGCACCAGTCACAGCGTGCAGATTAGGAACAAGGTGGGCACCGGACGGGGATTTGGGCGGCGACGGATTCGAGTCCATGAGTGTCCGCCGCACGCTCTCGTGGGCACTACCCGTCTCTGGACCAACATGGAAGTTATCTTTGGAAGCTCCGTTATCGACGCTGTTGTTGCACAGCGATCGTTTTGCAGCGCCAGCATCTCGCTCATCTGACGAATCTGCGCTCGACATGGTCGTCGTACTCGTCGTTGTTGTTGCCTCGGGCATTGCAGTGTCTTTGGCGACCGAGTCGTTGGGCCCCAGGTGATCGAGGTCCATCTCCTCCGGCATGTCTTCTAGTTCAACTACAATGTAAAAGAAGAAAAAAATTTAGACTGTGTAACTAAAACATACCGTTGTTTTTCTTCACCCCTATTGGTTGCTTGCATTTATTTACACAACTTTTACAACTTGAATAACACTAACCGAGTCACCAGAGACCACATGACTTCCAGTCACTTATTACCAAAAGTATTGGTAATTAGAAAAACATTTAAAATTAATTTCTAAATGTTCACCTTGAAAATAGGCTTGCTGATCACAACAATAACGTCGTTTGTTTTAAACTTTGCATTCTTAAAATTGCGCGCTCAGGTGGCCATTGTAACTACTCACAAAGTTCAAAGATGGGCGGCGGAGGTGCAATCCACCTGGGACTAGCGGCGCCTTCGTCCGTCGGCATGAGGAGTGTGCCCTTCTCAATTGATGCCGAAGCGAACTCTGACGCATCCCGCGGCATGCACGTGCTGGTCTGCGAGCATGCTCGGCATCTATCGGAGACGCGCGCCCGCGCCTGCTTACGCGCATCAATCAATAAAAATTGGATTCTGTCAAGCATTGGCAATGGAGCCAAGATATAACGCTGTCGTTTGGCCAATCCGATACCCCTCTCTCTACCGACCCTACTACCCCTCCATCCCTCTTTCCACCCACACCCTCCCCCTCATCACACCTCACTGGTTCCTTTCTAGCGTGGGCATGCGCTTTATCAGCTCGTGCAGGTAGAGTTGTATGAGGAGGAGGACGTCGTTGTCGCTTGAAGGGTTATCCATCATAATCCCCAGTGGCCATAATTTTGTTGCTTATACGCGCCAGATTAAACGCTACTCGTACAACGCCAGCCAATGTATTCATAGGAAGCATTCAACCGAGCACTATGTGAACACCACACACATTCCTGGCGTGCAACTCTAAACTCTTCAATTCATAACCCGCAATAAAAAATTGAATTTAATATATTAAAAAAATATAATAAAGTTTACGCTTTATAAAAAATAGAAGCGTTATCGATTTTAATTGATTAAAAAAGTATCAATTTTCCACTATAAGTTTCTATTACAATTTCATTCTTAAATTTAACATCTTATATTATTAACCTTACTATATTTTACATTTATTTGACTATCCCTCATCACTGAAACGACTTGTAAAACATTGCAGGAAAAACGAAAATGACACATTTCACATGCAATTGAATTGAAATCGTGTGGCTCGTCCCTTGTCGCGTCTCGCTCTTGATTTATATCGCGTGACGTTGCGGGGGGTCGCGCGCTCTTTGGCGCCAAACACGATTCCATGCTCCGCACTTTAATCACTCTTTTGTCAATTAAATGGAGAATTCGAAGCGAGTTGCCGATCATCCACGTATTAGTGTTAAATTAATTGTCGGCACGGCCAGCGTGGCACTCATGCTAAATGGGTTCAGGGGTTGGTGAGGGGGTTTCTAAAAGGAATTATTAAATTAATCCCAACTCATGCACAAGGGAGAGGGAAAATAACGGGAGGGGAAAATCGGGAATGCAAGAATAAAATGGAAATGGAGAAAGGAGGGACGGGGTAAATTAGAGGACTAATCCCAATGACTTAATTACAGACAGTTACAAAAACAGTCCGTTGAAAACCAAATTAAGACGGCTGGAAGGAGGATATAAGGGTGATGTAGTCATTCGTCACCCCGCGGGGAAAGAAAAACAGCAAAAGAATCAGAAAAGGTAATTTGATTATTTTACTCGTTGAATGGAGGGGGTTAATTAATGAAAAACAAAATTTGTATAAAGAGAAATGGGTTCACGGATTTGTCAACCGGTCTCGTGATTAGCCACCGTGATTTGAGTGTGACAGACGCAACGGGACTCAGTGCACGAGCCAATTATACGACCGCAAACGAGCAACGAACGCGCGCGCATTTTTAATTACGGAAGAGAGTCGTATAAACGAGGAGGGGCGCGGGGGTAGGGGAACGCGGGAGGACATTTTCGCCCTAATGCCCACTAAACCCGTTTCCCTCGTGCACCACCGGGCGGCAATCAGCGCACTTAACGGCCGGACATGACGACAGAGACAAATTATGATGAGTGCGTGGCGTCTCTAAGTTAACTTAACTCCTATCCCCCTCTCTCGCTTCTTTTCCACTCAGCTCTAGCAACTGGGTGAAAATGACTTCACTTGCCTCCGTTTGCTGACAAGATAAATACTTAGGATTTAAATCTCTCTTCATTACGATGAACGAGAAAGAAAAAAAAATGAAAAACACGCACTTAATTTATTTTTAATTTTTTCCTGTGAATTCATATTCATAATCTTAATCCATCACACGTGAAAAGTATTAAAAGAGTAACAGAGAAAATGTGTCCACTCGATACAAAGCATGCGCAACTTGTAGACAACAGGAAGTGGCACATATTTCTTTTAAGTACGACCTCGGATGGAGAGGTCTGGAGACATTTTGACAAATCTTTTTCCTCGTCGGTTGAATACGAATCAACGCCCACCTCTGTTAAATTTCATCTACAATTATTTATTTTTCTATCCTTTCTAGCATTTCAATTAATGGCAACGTGACCGAGTCAGCAGCTGCGTTGATTTCTCATAAAATTGAATTTCATCTTTTTTATTTTTCTAATTGATTTATCCAGAGCAAACAAGATTATTTGCATTACTGATCTAATTTAATGAAAAAGCACCCCGATGCTTTCCGACTCACTGAAGCCATTGAGACTCCGTGGAGCAAAACAAAACACGGAAAGGGGACCAAGTTGGGTGGGAGGGTGTAAGAGTTACCCCTTGCATTACTGACTTTCCATGCTTAGCCACGTGTAAATCAGTCAAAACTAAAAACGTCTCTCTCGCTTCAACTGACCATGGACCAACGGTATTCATCACCCTGATTCATGAGCACGCTCCACAAAATCAATGGTCCAAACAATATCAATAAGCTCGCCTTCGATTTTTCAAAACGTGAAGGGAGCAAGGGAATAAAAAAAGCAACTACTTCCGGTTAAAAATTTCCCAATCCCCAATGGCCGATAGAAAAATCTGTTATTTTTCTTTCGAGTTGCATGAGTCAGCCGGTAGGAGGGATCTGTATTTCCCAGAATTCCACTACATTTCCTGCATGGGGTGAAGAGTAGTTTTCACTGCTCGCCACTATACATAAAAGTGTAAACCTCAGTGCGTTCTGCATTTGGGCGCTGATTTAATTTACTCCCCCCTCTGATATTTCCGCTCCATTGAACTTATGACGGATGCGAGTCAATGACACCCAGTGTCGTCGTTTCATTCGTCACCTTTTCTCTTACTCTCGCCACTTATTTCCTCCCCTTCTGCATGGCTGGACGTTCCCACCCTTCCATCCCCACTCCCCCCTCCCACACGGACCTAACACCCAATTCTGTCTCTTGCACATTAATTCGACGAATGGAAAGCAAGCAGTAGAGCAAAAGTTCACATCGTCCAGATAAAGATACGTCACCAAACTTAATAGAATTACTTTCCCCTTCTCTACTCTTCAACCACCGTCATCAGCCAGAGGGCGTTCATTTCAGAGAATGACCGCAATCAACACCCCCTTCCACATTTGACCGCTTCAATCTATCTTTGTCTAATCCGGAATGAAGCGACGAAAAGTGCAGACCGTCAACTTTTATTTCGAATTTTGCGCGACAAAAACGGAAGCCGAGTATTTGAAATAGAAGAAGCTGCTCACCTCAGTGTTGAGGTCGAGGGAGCGGAGAACAATTAATCCCGAGGAATGTCGGGAGCGAGCCCCGGAGCACACACTAATTAATTGGAGCCTTAAGAAGAGGTTAAATAGGGTTGGTGGCAGAGATGCATTTATTATCACGACTGGCGATCACGCGATCCATGAATCTCGCCTGTCAGCGCCCTCACAAACAACAACCCAACGTCACCTTAATTAATATCCATCGGCCAAAAACGTCATGAAAACTCTATTAAAACCTCGCACCTAAACGCGAGTGATTTAAAAACGCTTTCCGACCTCGCTCCATTGATTTTCTCTCACCCAAATAAAGATGGCGCAGTCCAAACGAGGACTGACGATGGACGACCGAGAGGGACCCATCACTACTCATTAGATCCCAAATCGCAGGCCCAAGTCTTCTCCCCCGCCTTTGAGGTGAGACTCGGGTAGGGGGTCCAGCAGACAGCTAGTGGGTGGAGGAAGGGAGGAGGGTGCTCAGCCTCGTTTCCGCTCCATAAACTCCCCCCCGCCTGGGGCAACGGGCTGGAAATGCTCCCCATAGCACGATGCACAGTCAGGCTGCCAGCCAAAAAAAAAAAAAATGGCTGGGTTAGAGAGGGGATCGAGGCCACAGAGGGACGAGGTGCATATATGGAAAAAACATTATATAAACCTTATTAGGTAGAGTAATCTCGGTTGGAAACCTAACATGTTCGCAATGTTCGTTTTACAAGTGCGTTATGAATATATTTATATACATTTGACCACCAACTTTTTCCCGAGTGGCTCCCTGTGGCTTTTTTCCTACTTCTTTATGGACGATTCTGCAACCCGAGCAACGTTTTTACGGTTGGCCATTCCCATTCACATTATGCACTATTCAGATATTCAACTCTTTAGACTCTTTCCAAGCAAAACCCTGACTCAATTGACGCGTATCTTTTAACTCTTCAACACTTTTTTCTTAAACCTCATCACAGCTTCGCAATTGGCCCCAGCTTGGCACCACAAGGATGAAGGATGTTGGCGTTCGTCGTCATATTAGCTTCGCCAGTTGCGCAGAAGAACGAGAGAGGTGATGGGGGAGAAGGGGTTTAAAGCTTCCCACTTTCCCTATCAAATCCGTGCGCGTCAAGTGAACGATTCCCAGGGGCCCCCTTGTTCATCTCCCCAACGATTTGTCCGGATCAGGGACTTAGGGCTCTTCCTTGGCAGGCACACCATTTCTCTCGCTTGTTCGTGCATTAGAGGGAACCAGCACCGTTCGAGTCTAAGACGAGAGAAGAGACCAGCACGACGACAGGTCTTTGGCATCAATTATTCATTGGTTACAACCACTGGAGAGAAAAAAATTGTTGCCAATAGGGAAGAAATTCAACCCAATTTTTCCTAGATAAAGAATATAAAAAATTATATACTTTACATTGAAAAAAAATTGCGAACAAGTTCTTGTATTGCCTATTTAAATTAATTCTTCCCCCGTGCAACGCGTGAAACGCTTGACACGCCATGAATAATACATGGACCACCAGATAATGGCAGTATCATTAATAAATACAAGAGCCATCCACTCGGTCCGAGCGTCTTATCTCGGCTGAAATGGGCAAATGAAACGAAGAAAGAAAACCCCAAAACGTCCTCCGGGTGTCAATTGCAATTACAGAATCCATTAGGAACTGTGATCAGACGCACAAAGACGAAAAAGACGAGAGGGTGGAAGGGAGAAGGAGGTTAGACATAGAGTGAATCGTTTCACATTATTATCCACACATGCTAAGGACATTCAACTCTTTTCAGAAATGACCGCCATTTAAAAACGACCCTTAATAAAAATTAAAAAAAAAAAAAAAATTAGATAAGTGAAAAATTTATGACTCGTTTGAATCCGATTCCCTTTGGAGTGCACTCAAATGTGTATCCATGTTTTAAAAAAAAAATAAAATCTAACAGAAATGACTTATCTTTATTAAATTCTTTTTCGATTCCTCAGTGCATCAAAGTCGATACGAAGCTGATGGAAGTGAGTCATATTAATCCGCCTTGTAAAAATTCACATCTGCTTTCTTTCACGTTCACATTTTTAAACAGCGAAATTTCGATGCTTATTAAATACGCTAGCTATTTACTCAAACAGTGTTTGAAAAGCAGGCCACGTTCAACACTTATTAAAAGTAATATCAAACAAGCAGAAATTGTTTCTCATTCTGTGTATTAAAAAGTTTGAATGAATTCTAAAAAGTAAAACAAAACTTTTTTTTTTTCGTGGTTGCAGCTATTTATATTTCCCAATATTCGTTTTTATTGTCAGAAATCTTCTTTTAATTTTTATTTTTATCGGCCGAGCATTGAGCATCCCCCACCGGATATTTGCCGCTCTATTATGGTGAGGTTTAAAGAAGGATGGAGTGAGAGAAAACGAACGACGTGCAGGTTGAGAGGCGGCTGCAAGTGGCGCGCGCATAACTTCATTGATTTACAATAAATCATTTTTGGCTTCTGATTAAAAAGCGCTCGGGGAGATTCACAAAAGAGAGCAACGCTAGATAGAAACGCTAGACACAAACCCCTAGAAAGAGAAAGATGTGCAAGAGATGGCAGTTGGAGGTCATCGTCGTCACCACTCGGTTGCACCGTAATACGCGTTCAAAACGCGTCCCTCTTCTCAGCGTTTCTCTCTGCGTCTTCCTGATAAACGTGTCTTGTTAAGGGTTTCGCCCGTCTCCATTTATCACGCGTCGCAATTAATGACACTTCTAACCTGATTTTAGAAATATTAATAATGCGACGCGTGAGTTTCTTTCTCCATTCGCCTCCTGTCAATGAGATGACTAATGCCAACTAACAATCTCCACGTGCAACTCATTTACGCTTCATCTGCATAATTAATGATTGATGGCTCATTTACCTGGCACCCGATTTTATCGAAATATCGACAAAGTTTTTTTTTGTTACAGTGCAAAGACAAAGTTAAGCTTTTCTTTATCGCACGCTGTGTGCAAGCAGTGGGGGTTGACGGTGAGAGACGAGTATGGCACGGCGCCAACTTGTCAATTATACCACAATTTATGCACTGTCACTTTACAGAAATTTATAGATATGTATTTACTTTGCAAACAACCTTCCCCCCATTCAATACAAGAACGAGGACCTTGAAAGCAGTCATGCCGACGCCGCAAAACTCCCTCCCCTTACCGTCTGCGCACGGCGATTTTTACGGCTTTTCCACTTCTTTTTCCTTACCCTCTGTGTTTGGTTGTAAAAACCGTTTCACTTTTTTTCGCTATGAATAGAAAGAGCACCGTTCTCGCAAATTGCTCGTGTAAACACTATTTCAATCAACCAACAGGGGAAAAAAAAGATATTGACAATTTTTAACTCGGGTTGAATCCTCTCTACACAAGTGAGAAGAGCAGCAGGCTTCTCCATCAGACAGTGGACGTGGTTGCTATGACAACGGGATGCCCTTCCCTCCAGTGTGGCAAGTCTCCTGCTGAGCTTCAAATTCCGAACAGATTTGCAACAAATCCCCCGTGATTTTGAGGCGACTGCAAACGGCTATGGTCACCTACGAATCGCACTAACCATCAACTACAATTTTTTTTCTCTCTCTCTCTTGGCTTATATTTATTTTTACAATAACCTCATTTCCTAATTTATTTCTACTTCTTTTCTTCTATCGGTCATTACCACATCAGCACCGCACCATTAAATCATTGCCTCTATTTTTTTCTATACAAAACCTACTTTTTCCTCTTTGCGTCATGCCTCCAAGTTTTACTACGTTTTACGTCCACACGAACAGTGACAAGTGCGTCATCATCAAAAATAGATGACTTCCTTTCGACGGCAGGGGTCTCCGCCATTGTTTTTCCAACTCTTTTCCGGTTTTCAGCTGCAAGATGACGCTGCAAGCGGTAACGGCGCATGCATAACACGCTCCTTTATCGCTGCAAATGATCATCAAGAGTTGTGTAGGAGCAAAACTTAACAACAACTTCATTATAATGACTTTGTACCTTTTTGGGAGATTTAAAAATACCGTAAAAAAAAAATTATGTCACGCTACAATGCGTGACACCATCAAATCAAGGGTCACAAGTTGTTGCCTACATTTACCCCCTCAAAATTACGAGGGTCTGGTCGAATTTCAGCTTTGAGAAAAAAATAACGATTCAATTTTTAGGATGCTTTAATTGCCGATCGTAAATGGCCCAGAGGATGATGGTGTCTCCCTCCTTCCATCCAGTTTTCTCCTCTTACCAAAATCTCGGACATTAAACGTTGATTTACAATTACGGGCCGCTTTATGATGCTTTCGCATCAACTTTTACTCTCGCAACTTTCAATCACAACTAGGGCTAGTCGTTACGCGAAGGAGAAGAGCCCCTCGCTTAAAGGCGAGCTTGACCTCTCGAGCTCACTAGATAAAGCTCCTTTCTCATTAGCTATTCATATTAGTGGCCTCCCCGTGCATGTCTGCTCGGCCGGGCGCTTAATGCCACGCAAAAGGGTTGCACCTTGCACTTATCGCAGCTTACACACTTCGTCATTGTACCGGTCCACGACCATTTTCTAAACAACAACAAACCCCTCACTCCCATTTCTCTCTCTTGGCTCTTCTAAATAGTTGGACTTGGTTGACAAAAGTTGTTAATGGATAGTAAAATGTTTTGAAATACGTAATAGCTGGTGCCCATATAATAGAAAAAAAGAGATCGTTTACAAAGACTATATGAATAAAGTGAAAGTAATATTGGTTTTGTCCACGTTGAAAACTTTTTAAGAGGAAAAACAAAAGAAACACAAGCCAATGGAATGTACAAGTGTCAAATGTCTTTTTCTCCCCCTCTGACACTGTTTGTGGACTCACACTCCGACCAAACTCCCCCAATCATCTTTCCCTTTTGGATGTTTAGTCTACTTCATCCCCTTCTTTCAACTTTTTTCAACTTAAAGGGAAAAAAAAATAACAAAAACAAAAAAACAATTTTTTTAAGGTAATAGCAAAACCCTTTCCTAAATATCATTCACCACATTATCATCATTCCCACACATCCAGTTTAAAAAAGAAAAAAAAGTTAAGACACTCGACGATGCACCCGGTGTGCTCTGAATTGTGACGTGAAAGGATAAACATCCTGCAACGCAGCAAAAACGCCACCAACTACGCCTTGTTCTCAGCATCTCGAGTTTCAAGTTCCTCAAGGCGGAGATGAAGAGAGGGGGGGTTGGAAGGACAGATTCCCCTCCCACACAAAGCACATCACATTCCCGTCAACAAGAACTGTGGCACATGTGCTTTAAGTCACGTGATTCCTTTATTTCCACCTTAACTCATTATCCCCCACTGCGCCATCTCCCCTACTCCCCAGTATGAATTTCCAAGAACAAGTAAATACGTTCAACTTGCTCTGATAAAAGAGTGTCAGTTTGCACTAAACAAACCTTAGACGGAATCTTTAAGAAGCACCAGTTTGTTGTTTATTTTTTTTTCTTTAGTAGTCATGGCAACGCGCACCTCTTAGATGGTCAGTGATGGCATCAGAGAGACAAGGAATCCACCTTGAACTCACTGTGTGACCTCGCACCGCGCCAGCTGCTGCCATGTAACGCAATCTCTCGCTCGCGGCTCCGGCTAATGAAGCTCCCGGTGGCCTCGACGTTGCCCATCCCTTCCACCATCCTTTCCCTCACAGATATCTGGACCGGTGACAACGGGTGACGCGCTTCTCACTGACCATGGCTCTTTTGACCCTAACGGCTTCATAGTGAGCGGTAGAGAACTGTAAAAGATGGGACGAGTGGCATACATTCGGTCAATCCTCAAAGGTATACTTGCGTTACTCATTAAAATTTGTTTACTTGTGTTTACTTTTAAAAGGGTCACGCGAACCCTTCAGATTATCTTCTGTAGATACGATACCAAGACGCAAACATCGTATTAAATTTCACCTTCAAAAATGTTTCGTAACGATAAAAAATTGAAATAAAAACACTTTTCCCACTTTTTGCACGTTTTGACAGTTAAAAAAATTATTTATTAGCTAGGACTTGTACCTCAACTTAAAAAATTGAAGAAAAAAACTTTGCTTTCGTTTCACTGATTTCAACATCCTCAAAAAAAAACTGTGTGATGGCAGTGTCCAGTTTCTAGAATTTATCAACCAAATTTTCAGTGAAGAATAATCACAATGTGAGATTTCACTAAACGTATTCATTGCGGGATAGAGAAATTTTTTTCCTAATACACAATGTCTAGTGTTTTGGTTTTCACAGATCAAACCCAAGACAAAAGGCCACGCAGGGGAAGGTTATTTGGCCCTCTGCCATCTTTGGCTCACAAATCACTCGAGTCCTTGACTCAAACTCAGGGCGTTTGGATAAACTTGCTCTCCCCACACCCCAACCTTTTCTCGGTCCTTTTACTAAAAGGTGGGTGCACAAAAATTCACTCTACAAGGATTTCTATGTTGGAGAGAGAAGATGGAAAACGAGTCTCTTGTAGAAGCTCAAAAGGGTCATGAAATCTTATATAAGGATGACAAGCCTCGTAAAGACAAGAACGAAAGGAATGCCAAGAGAGAGAAAGAGGGAGCACAATTCGCCGGACACGGATGCCACCGATTCCTGCCTCATAATTTACAAGTCCAAAAATTAACCTCTGGCCAAGTTGGGAGAAAAAGAAAAAAGAAAAAAGAAAACTGTGCTGGGTTACGGCCAAAGCACATTCCACAAATTTACTATCCGGCACCAATTTGAGAAAAGATGCTTTAACTGCACTTGGCTTTATGTCATCATTTATCAGTGCAGACAAAAGTTTGGAGAATTTATTTTGAAAAGGGGAGAAAAAATTAATACATTTTCACGACCATTTAACCTTTACTCACACCAATTAAAAAAATTAAAAAACTCTATTTTATTAACCTGAAATTTTCATCTAATGAGATAGTGTCATCGAAGATGGCGCTCGGTTACTTCCCCTTCCCCTGGGGTGCATAACTTGTCCGCATGACGCGCATGCATACCGGACTGCATCGAGCCAGATCCTTGAACCTTAATTAAATCCACTTTACCCCTTTTGTTTATGGCCATTTGACTCGTGTGGTCCACCCATAGAAAAACTTTCGGATGACTCATTTTGGTAGACGCTAATGACTGCAGCTAATAAAACTAATCCGCAACTGTATCCATCTTTCACTCCTCATTAACATAAAACAATCGAAACGATTAGACGACTGACATTTTCGAGCTCAACACAAGCTTTAGTGTTTCGGAGGGAGGTTAAAAAAAAAGTTTCTGGTAAATGAAAATTTCTTTATCCTCGTCTCCCAGCGTGATAATTTAGCCTCGACTCGGAGACCTCGACACCCGCACTGATCATGTTTGTGTGGGAAAACAAGAGAGTCGACAAGTTGTGTCGTTAATCCGCGTGACAAGAGCCCATCTACGGTGTTGCTTGTCAGACGTACAAAACCCGAACCGACATGACAAGGACGAGTCTCTCTCGTTTTTCCTCCATCACAAAGAAAAATTATATCTCGGTCGTGTTGCACCAATCAAAGACCATTCCTCTTTTAATCCATCTCCCCGCCCTCTTGCACATGATTCCCACGATCGACTCAGACAGCCAGGATTAAGAACTTATATTTCTTCTTTCTCTTTTTACCCCTTATCCTCTTCTTGTACATTTTTTCTTGTTTTCCTTTCGCTTATATAGTGATAAATGAGGACATATTACAGTAACTCGACTCCCAAGATAGAACTCAACTCGCTGCCCTTAATGAGTGCAGCTATTTTTTTTTTCTCACAAACCGCCACATTTGTTATAAATCAGTTCCTCGATTTTATGCTTTGCTGCCGTCTCGATTTCAATTTCGCCAAAACACACATACACACACGACCAACCCAAAGGCCGATGACGTCAGATAAAATTGAAACTTTTTTTTTCACTTTTATTTCGGTGTATGACACGTTAAGTTGACACGAGTTAAGTTGAAACAAGGTCCTCTATTCTTTCGTTTTCGTCAAGTGCTAGACCAGGAAGGGGGGGAACTTTGTCTGGACGTGACATTCACCACGTGGACAATAAACCTTCAGTGGAGCGCATGCGCAGTTGGCACCGCCCGCCTCTTCAATCCTCGTGCTGTCAGTGGCAGACAAAACATGCGATTTACGCAACTTCAAAACCGTTACCTAAGACTTTTATCGCCAGGAGATTGATTGGTTGATTGACAGCGACATCTTTTTCCACGCTCGTGCTCCGTACGAGAAAGGAAAAGTGGGGGGAAAAAAAACTCTTAAAAATAAAACCTCGTGCACTTTTCGCGGAAAGGTGAAGCATGTGGTAAAATAATGAAAGTATAAATAACAGGAGCAAAGACAAGGGAGGAAAAAAAACTCAATGTATGGTGGGGGTGGTTGATGTATAACCTGTCTGGAAAGTGAGACGCCACCCGCTGCGGGGGTGCAAAAAGAAGAGTCACAAAGGTAACACATGCTTCTCTCATTATCCCACAGAATCGGCTTCGCAAGTAGAAGTGGTGGCAAAAACACATCCAGACAACTGGAGCCAAATCAATTACCAGCCTCAACAGCCCGACAAGTAAAGACAAAAAAAAATACTAAGAGCACTCAACCTCCAACCATGAGCCTTAACCTTCTACAAACAATAGGTGAAAACAAGAAACTTTCTTTTTTTTTTTTTAATAATTTTTATCAAAGAAAAAAAAATGAAATGAAAAAGTTTTCACCTTCATTTTAAAAAAATTGTATTAGTAACAAACGCATGGGTTTCATCACTACTAAAAGGCGTGCGATTTGCCTGCCTTCGTTTCTTGTCTAAATTGAAAGCAACCGACGATTTTATTAAGCCGATTACTTTTCCTCTTGATTTAAAGAGGGAAAAAAATTCCCTCCCGGCAGCGCCGTATGTAATCTCGAAAAGGAGAACAACAAACATTAATTTGCCTCCTTCGACACCCCACGTCGCTGTCATTAACAGACAAAAACAATTAAAAAACAAATGAACGACGTTCAACATCGCAACTGCGTAACAAAACTATCTCCCTCACCATTACTAAGCTCTCTTTTATCGTTCCCTAACATCTGACGTCATCACATGCCGAACGAATCAAAAAATGAACCTGAAACCGAAACTGAAACACACCCTCATGGGAATCATAGGAAGCTGAAAGAGAAAAAGAAAAGCAGAGCCTTGTACGAGGAAGGTACTGAGTAGATGTTTAGGGATAGGTTGGGTGAGGTAGGATATTATTCCCTTTGAAAACGACTTGTTCCTCGTGCAATCCCAGGAGGGGCTTGAGGCTTCTCTACCCCCAACATCCTGAGCGAGATTTGGGAGCAGAGCCAAATTGATTGGTAGCAATTACGTTTCCCTCGCAGCCAATTTAACCCCTGAATTCTTCAACATGATCGCCTGATCTCTCCCGGCTGGTTTGCGCCTCTCTATTTTTCACCACCCACGAGTAATTGGCTTCCAAGTGGAGTGATAAAGTGAACAGGAAAGGAAAGAGCGAACCAACCAACGCCTGCTGCTCCTGCGTCTGCCTTGTGGATGACGACCGAGCACTACTTAACGCTTAGTTCCTTCGAATACCAATCGGTACTCTCCGTGCCGACCTCGCATTACCAGCGAATTCACCTTCCTCTTGCGTCCGCCTGGCCATCTTCATTAAAGGACACCTCCAACTTGGAAATCAAAATTCGACGTTCGTCCACTGGATGCACGTGGCGAGGTGATGGAGCCAATCAACGCGTCAATTCTGAATTTCCTTTTCCTCACCCGTGGATTGTTTCTTAATTTTCATTTTACAACCAACGGAAAAAGACTCCACTTCCCTTCCATTAGGGGTCAAAACTGTGAGTCATGCATCTTGACCACAATTTAAATGCGTGAATAAATAGATGGGCTACAATTTGCATCTTCATCTGCATGGTAACGATTTTCAATTTCTGTGCTGGATTCTTCATTTGATACCACTCTGGGACATGAGGGTGAAATGGAAATTCGAGACGAAATCATTAAAAAAAATACGAGGAAAAAAAATCTTAGCACTCGTATTAGGTTCAACCACTGACATTAGGGAAACCACATGCAAGAGTGAAAATTTGTTGAGTAAAAGAGATGTCCATTTACAAAAAAGAGACAAGTGTGTAAACAGTCCCTCATCCAACCCAAAAAAAAAGATGGAGAGGGGGAGGGGAGGGATAAAAGGGCAAAGTAAACACTCCAAGATCTCATCAAGGACTCTAGAGAATAAAAGCAGAACAATTTGCCTGATTGCGGCTGCTGAATCGAGATTTAGAAGGGTGGTCAGCGTCTCTGTGGCAATTCTACTCGCATACAAGACCCCGTTTCCATTGCTAGACGAGGGCACTTTAAAATCTGAATTACGGTAATTGATGATTATTGTTGTTGGGTGAAATCACAAAATCTACCTCGATTTTTAAGTGCCTAATTATGAATCACTTGCACTGTTGTTAGCAAAATGTAAATATATGAAAAAAAAAACTTTATTGAATTTTAATCTCAAATTAATGATTAAAACTGGGAATATGAAGTAGCCAGGTAACGGAATAACGATCCGTTAAAAAAACTTTATAGAAATAATGAGGCCCTACTTTATTAGTGTTTTTTAAAATACAAAAAATAAAAATCTTCAGTTTTTTTTGGGAAAACGTATCGTTCTACTTTGTTTTCAAAATGCTAGGCCCAAAATATTAAATGGAAGACATAAAAAAATCTTCTCGTACTTAATTTCATATGCATTAGAACTCAAAAAAAATCAAAAACAAAACAATAAAAAAAAATTCCTGAAGGAATGAGGTATTCGGAAGTCGACCCTCAATCGCCATCAAACTTCATTCTCATCCCAAACTCGATTTTAATGTGAGGGAAGGGGAGAATAAAGCGAAAGGGTGGGTGGGCATATTTTTATTCATACATTCCCATCTTTCTCTTTCTCTCCTTACTCTTTGAATATTAATAAGAATATAAAGCACTGCTCGGCACAATATCAGAACGGCCGCAACACGAAAAGAGGGCGCTCAAAACGAATTACACCCACCCATATTCCCACTCACACAATCCTTCCGCTCCCTTTCTCTCATAAAAATGAAAAAAAAACTCTTTAAGCCACCATCCGGTGACCGTCCCACTTATTCCAGAAGCGAAAATTAGGAAATAATTTGTCGAGTTTTGTACGAAGTACGTGCTGTCATTGCTTTTTAGTCACACGTTTCTCTTCCAGATTAATGGTTTTTCTTTGACGCTTCCAATAAATCAAATCCCATTCCCCGACACGTTTTCTCGCCGCTCATCTACAGTCGAAGGAGGGGTTCAAATTATCGACACCTCCAATGAAGGGGACTGTGGCCAAGAGAGAAGTTCTCAGCAAAAGTGCAAGGAGCCAAATTAAAAGAGGGGGCCAGGTGTTGGGGATTGACAGCCACGGTGATTAGAAAAGGAACGTGAGCCAAGGGACACTACTCCAAATCCAATGATGATGATGGTGATGATGATGACCCCCTCACCAACACACGGTGCAACGAATGTTACAAACCACGAGTGTTGCTTGCTGCTGGACACAAATTCAATCAATCCTTTTGTCGTGGCGTGTATTGAGTCATGGTGTCTGGCCAAACACTGGGTGCAATCTGACCTCAATTTTGATGGACTTGGCGTGCACACGTACGCTTCACATACACCCAATGGATGTTTAAAATTGAAATAAATTGAGCCAACGAGACACCATATTCAATTGGCAGCTTCATTTTTACCCGATCAATTCACTTTAATTATATCATGAAAATGTCACATAAATTGCATCGCGTTCGATAGCCGCCAGAAGATCCTCGATCCCACGTGACACTGTCCGATGCGACAAGGTAAGAGGATTTGTTCGCTCCAAAGTCGTGGTCCTTCTCCAGAGAACGAATTAGAATCTCCTCTCACTAGGGGGAGGGATAGTAGACGATTCGATGGATGGATGGGACGCAAGGCAACTGATCAATAACAAGGAATGAGGGACTGCCTACACGAGGAGGGAGGAAGACGAACGGGCCACTGCGCATAGTGATAACGCTTTTGATTAACCACCTTATTTGCTACGCACATGACTCACTTCAGGTACAATGAGTGTGGATGAAATTCAACATCTTTTACTTGCAAATGCAAACCAAAGTGGCTTTAAAAAAAAAGTAAAGGGGAGTTGTAGCAACTTCAAAAAACGAGCCAATCTGGCTGGCATGTGGATTTGCTAAAGTAGGGATAGGGGGATGGAGGTGGGGCTTATCGACCACGCACAACCAAATGCAGAAATGCACAGGCCACTACCAAATTACTCAATTTTTATCGCGGATCGAACATGCCCCAGGCTTGAGAACCATCGTCCCCACTCTATATCCCCTCTCACCCCCGCCAGCTTCTCTACTTTGACCGAAATCGCAAGCGGATGTTTGGACTCGCTCTCTCAGGTGCATTAGTCCACCCTACTTCAACTGTATGACCCATGCGCACGGGGCCAATCTCGAGGGATGGCAAAAAGAAATCGCCTCTAGCTTCTATTCTATACCCCGAGTCCAGCAGATAACAGAAGCCTGCACCATCGACACTGATAAAACTAGCAAAGCACATCCCAACCACTCGCTCCACATCCAAATTCGAAAAGACAACAACACCGACAAAATAAAAATAAAGACCATTTTGGTTTTTTTTTTTTTTTTTTTTTTTTTACCTAACTTTAATTTCATCCATATAAATCACTAAAAATAAACTGAGCAGGAAAAAAAAAATCTATCTCATCACCATTATTATCTGTCTGCTTTTCCATTGGATGAGGAGTATTTTCAGCATCCCTCAGGTCGTTTCTATGGTAACACCGCCATCTCAAGGTGATCACAATCAGAAATCGGTGCTATCAGGATCAATTGTCTGCTGGCCAGCTGGCGGCATTGAGGCAATCTCGGTGGGGCTCCACCTCGAATCAATTCATTCCGAGCTGGCTACGAGGGGGCGTGGGCAGGGGAAGGTACCTCCAGCTGAGTATGGCACCGCGACCATTCACAATGGCCTTAAACGTCGCTACCAAATGGATTAATTACTCCCATCCAAACTCGATTCAATAACGGTTTTGCCCCACACATACTTCTCCCCTTGAAAAACTTTGAGAAAAATAAAACTCTCGAAACGCATTTTATTCGTCACGAACAGCGATCGGTATAAAAACCATGTCGGTTGCCGATGTTTAAATCCCTCGACTACTTTGGAAAACTTTTACACCCCACGTTTTACAACCAAGAAGTGGGTGTCATCATCACATGCCCACTTCCGTCCAAATGTCGATTTAAGCCCAAACCTCACATAATAACACTCACTTTTTTTCTTTTCCTATTGCTCTTTCTCACCCCTTATTACATCCTCGGCATTTCTCTCCTACACAACCATCAACCTCTGGAGATTTACTTGGGTCCACTAAGAAAAAAAAAACTTCTAGGTAATGCCCTTTTTTCCCCAGCTCAAACCGTGACATTTGTTAGGTGGGTAAAAAAGAAACGCTTTTTAAATTACCCTCTGATGGTGATTACGTGGCTATATAGCATGGTTTGAGTTTGTCCGTGCACACGATTCCTATCACAACTCGCCATATTTGTACACACTCACAAATTGGTGCACCAAAGATAAAAACCAAACTCAAGCAGAGCACAAAGGGACAATAAGGGACGAAATCCTCATTTCCCTCCCTCGTATAACACTATTCACCCGAGCGGACATTCATTTGTTTTGGATATTCGGATGGCACTTTGATAGGCTACCAGCAATAGCCACTGGCCACATGTGCGAGGGACCAACTGTATAATTTGCTGATAGCGCCAGAATAGTCTAGCCTTCTCAGATAAGGAAAGAAGGGGGAATGAAGCACCACCACTATTCATATACCCCGATCTTGTAAAACAGAAAAAATAACAACTTAAGTTTGTTTCTAGTTTCTCTTGATAAAATAGACTTGTTTGTAAAAGTTGCAAAATTGCATCAAACAAAAGCAGAAAACAACTTCAATACAATGGGTTGTGCAAGGCTCCATGTTGATAATGGAGTAACGACAACAACTTTTGTCACTGTACGATTCTCTCCCCAACCCATTCCCTTTTTACTGGCATCAACAGCAAAACAAAGTTCTTAGGCGCTAATGACGAGTTACGTAAAGAAAAAAAAAAAGTAAAAAGAATTCAAACTAGAACTCAACTCCCATTCAAAGCAGAAGATGCTACTCGAGAGTTTCAACAAGAAAACTCCAGAGGGAGTTTCTTGCATGCAGCGCCATCTCGAGCAAAAACAGGAATTAAAAAAAGAAGAAAATATAAGTTGGGGATAAAAAAGTACTTACAAATGGGAGATTGACGACCCCCAAACTCGCACACAATAAAAAATACGCTTGCAACTTACCTGAAAAAGAGAAAAACAAAAATTATTAGTCAATAAAAATGACGTTAGATACAAAAATGACACTTTTATACATTGAACGAGGGCAATGAAAAGAGGGATATTAAATCGCATGTCCGTATTTGGAAGCACAGCATTATTTTCACCTTTTCTCTGGCCCGTTACTCACAGCTGGAGTTGAACGATAATTCAAAACCCGACCGACTCCTCTACAGTGTCAATGAGAGCCGTGACACATAACCGACATAAATTCACTCTGCACCCATTATCATCATCACCTGCCATAATTTACCAACCCGTGGGCAAAACAAAAACGTCTTAGTCAGATGGGCAAACTTTTACTTTAACCATCTTTTTCTCCATTTTTTTAAAAAACCAAATTTGTATCCCTATTCTTATCTCTACCGACTCACTGGAGTTGATATAAACCGTATAGAAGGATAAAATACACGAGAGACTAAATCCAAATAGATAAAGTCAGACATCAAACGTTGTACTATTTGTTTCCAACGCTTTCTTACCCAAACACGTGAATCCAAATCCTCGCCCAGACGAAATGAAGAGCGAAAGCGACAGAGCACAAGGGGGCGCTATGTGCTCCTAAACGACACTTTTTCCTGGCAAATGCTAATTTTCTCTACATCAAGAACTTGAGATAAGCGAACGCGTCTTCATCGCACCTGTGACTTCTCTACCCTCCACCTGACGACAGGTAATTAGCAATCAAGAGCATGCTGTCATCGATTTACTCTTTTGGACTTTCGCCATTTTACTCAACATAAATAAATGCACTCGTCTCTTTACAACCATCATTTGCTTTTCTTTGTTTTTTTTGTTAATACGATTAATAACAAGAAATATTTTATACAATTACAACCAACATTCAGCTTTTTCTCGTCTTTTATGTTTTTTTCATGTGCCACTCATCACCCCAGTGGTTGCAATTAGGTTGTCACCAGAAAACAAAGCAGATTTTAGTAGACAGGGAAAAAAAAAAGAGAAAATAAAAAAAAAAAATACAACTTATTATACAACAAATATGAAAAGGGATTAATATTAATTCATTTTCAGCCAAAACAAACACTGATAATTGGAATTACAACTTTTTGTCATTTAAAAACTTGGCAGCAATTAGTGCATCAAAAGAAAAAAAAAAGAAAAATCAAAATCCAATTTGTGAACATTTGGTTTCGGTTAGAACAAAGTCCTCCACTCCTACATCTTGGCAGTAATTAAGATGAAGAAGTTTTTATCGCCAAACCCAAGTCAAAGAAAAAGTCCTCCCTCACCTGGGACGAAGATAACAGCTAGAGTGTGAGGAACACAGCCGACAGGAAGGGTGAGGAAACGCAGGAAATGGCTTATTGTGGTCAGATCACCTCTAACTAAACCTTTGACAACCGATTTAACCCTTTATTGTCGAATCCATCTGGTAAACACATGTAGCTCCCAATTGAAAAGAAAAAAAAGAAAAGGTGTGCCACTTTCATCAACACTCACATACACAAGACGCCATTGATATCCCCAATACCCCTCTTTCCTTCTCTTTGAATTTAATACAAAAAAAAAATTTAAACTCGTGACTTTTAATTGCTGACGTATTGACACGAAGTAATTAGCGAAAGCCGAATTCGACATTTTTAATTACCGTTCACAGATGGAGGCAATAGGTACAACTAAAAGATGCAAACAAGGAGATTGAATAAAAGGGAGGGAGAAAAAAAAAACAACCTTTCTTTAATCACACCAACAGATGACTCCTTCACAGCTTGAGTAACGACAGAGATGGATATACACAGAAACCGACACAAGCCATTCGAGGACCCTTTTGGATTGTGTTGTTCTTGCGGCTCGTTACCACTCGACTTGTATTGACGCTTACACATAATTAAATTTCCACTTTTATCCCATACTAAAATCAATATTTGGTTCTATAGAAGTGGCAATACAGGTGTAAAAGACATTATATTATTACAAAAAAAACGAGGTCATAGATATTAAACTTTTATAAATAAATAGGGAATCTCATATATCAGCTATGAGTTGGTATCTGGAATGACTTAGAAGCAAGAGGGGTGAGATCCATTAAACCCTCTTCGTTTGTAGAAACGTAGAATAAATAAACATTATACCCCTCCCTTACTTTCACACGCTGCCAACCCACACCTGGAGACAGATTGAGGAATGCAAAGCAAAGGGCATTCGCAATTACTTCACTCGCTTTATATACACAAATCCCAGACAAGAATCTTAAATGAAAAACCAACGTTTGTTTAGGTAATCAATTCACTGGTGTAGAGAACAACCTGGCACTAATTAGGCCAAATGAACACATTCCTGCAAACACGGTCACTTTCAAATTCTTGAAATTCTTAAATTATGTAATTACTTAAAATTTTTTAATGTCTCGAGAGAGATGTTATATAAGTATAAAGAATGAGGGCTGTCTCTGGGCGACTATCAATAGCATCAAACTTTTCTTTACAACCTTCTCATTGATTCTAAATTAATCTGCAGGCTTCGGCCAAACCTGTGATGGGTTTTTTTCTAAGATCATAAATCGACCTCGTGACTGGACAAGTCCCTTTGGGCATTTTCCCTTCATCCCTAACCCCCAGTAAAAAGTAAAAAGACGTCGTAACATTTGTTTAAAATAAAGTACCTCTACAACAAAATCTGAATATAAGCAGTGAAGCGAGGCGTCATTGCAAGAGAAATAACAGGATAGAAAAGAGGGGGATAGAAAAATCACCCTCCTACTAGTAGCGCCACCGACCAGCGTCCGTGCAAAATGATGGGCTTTAAATGATGGCCTACAAATTCAACGGTTGCCAGGCAACCCGCATCTCCGCCTCCAAATAGTGGATACAGTTTTGTGAGCGAGGGATAAAATATACATATGTCGTTATTGGTGATACCTTTTATGCTCCCACCCCCCAATGTCCCATCCCTTTCCCCCATCAAGCACCCCTTCCCTTTGTAGAGGCATCGATTAACTCGACTGTATGTGAAAAGGATTTTTCAGATCACAATTTCGTATCTACTCATTTCATTCAGGAAAAAAAAAATCTGTATCCACATTTATATGATAAGAGAGCTATTCATCCTTTCAATTATATCATTCTAAACCATTTTAATTTTTTATGAAAACGTTGAAGGGGAAAAAATTTTCATTTTGTCATTTTTTTTTTATTTGTAGTAATTTTTTTTTCATCTCTTTTATGTAAGATGAACTATCAATGTGATCCGAATTTTAAACATGATTCACTTTAATCTATAGAATATAAAAACTTACATTTATAAAAAAAAAAAAAACACTTCACCTTTATGAAATAATTTTACAAATCAACTCCAAATTGAAAAGGTTAAAGTTAAAAAAGTCAGTTCATAAACTCCAATTTTCAAGATCCCCACAATACAAAATAAAAAAGACAAATCTATGACAGATTGTCAATAGTCGTATGTTAACTCGAGACACACACTCGTGACAAAAAAAAAGAAGTTGAAGGTGTAGTTACGTGAGATGCTGGAAAAATCAATAAACCCACACCTAAAACTAATCTCAGGAGATTTAAAAATCTTTAAGACGAAAATAAGAAGTAGACGAATTCCCTAATGTGTACGGATAGTTGCCACTCAAAACTTTTGTGGCTCGCTTGATTTCTCAGGTGGTTTAGATAGACGGAAAAAGCAACGCTACACGCCAACGTTCGATTTCTTTAACACGCGTCTAATGGAGCGAACGACGTATTTATTACAACTGAGCCTAATTTTCTCTTTTTTTTTTCTCCTTCCCCTATACCTCTTTGTCCTGCTACTTTTTTGCTCTTTGAAACTGGACACATGTGAACCTGGAGCTGATTGGTCACGGTCCATTGGCCGAGACGCACATTTACTGCCATGATGGTGCTTTAACAGGGAGCCATACCAACCAGACCCTTTCGTGCGGCGCAATTGGCAAATACACCACATCCAAAAGGTGTGAAAACACCTGGCCTCGAGCCAAATAGGACAGGAAAAAGGCCTCACGGTGAAAAATAAATACGTCCACTCAGCAAATGCATAATACAATCTCCACACGCCAAGCCAGTTCTTTCTTCATTTCACTATGTTGGTCACATTTTTCAAATCCTTTTCTCTCTACGTAACTTAGAGCAAGGAAACAACTTTTCAATTTTGTCACAACAAACCCAGAAGAAGAGGAAAAAAAAAATTGAAATGAATGGCAAATTTCAAAACCATGTCACGTTGAAAAATAAAGAGAAAAAAAAAGAGAAAAAATAAGAGGAAAAAAGATACTATCAACTTGATTCTGAAGAAAACGAAACATGTAAAGGGCAGAAGCTGAACGCCGCACACAGGTGCTAGAGTCGTAACACACAAAAGCGAGTTGCCATATGCATTGCGAGGATGCAAACGATGTCTTATCTCACTTGTGTATTCACAACGAGGCCACGCACTTCCTCTTCGCCCTCCATATCTTATTCCATTTAAAACACGCGCCTCGTTCAAAGCTAAAATAAGTTGAGAAACACCATCTACGCACTTTCAGAAAACAGGTGCATCCTACACTCAACTTAGAACAAACTCCGTGACTTTTCGACTCGTTCACATTTTCTCAATTTTGATCAAAGTTCTTCTTTGTTTTCGTTCAAAATATAACATTTCCTTCCTTCTCTTAAAATTTCACCCAGAATCAAATAACTAATTGATTCTGACCTAAGAAAATCCCCTTAAAAAAAGTAAAAGTGAAAACTAACCTTGCATTAATTGGCCGGCACTAAGTACAAAACACGTTGTCGCACGGTGAAACCAGACAGTGGACACCTCTGTTTTCAACGACACACTGACCACAGGTCACTCGGAACAGTTCACTTAGTCACTACACGAGACGATCTTATCTTAACCCACCCCCTCACCAATCCAGGTCAAACTTCCGCCCCTCTTAAGTTTCTACTATTAACAAGGGGAAGAAGAGGGCTATTGAAGACTACAGGTTGTCATATTTTTTTTTCTATTTTATAACAGTGTGAAACACAAGTTTTTACGCTGTAAAACGAGTTCCTAGGCATATGACTGTGATTTAAATTGGGACCACACAAAAGACTGGCATTGTCTCTTAACTGTAAACAGGTGCCCTCAAGAACCGATGGACCTCACAGATTTGCCGCATGCGCCTTCAATAAAATATCCCGTTTATATATCACCTTATCGAGTGTTGTTCTTGCACGCATGAACGAGAAGGAATTTTTTTCTCCCGTCTTTTTAAAGTTATTTTGTACCCGAGATTAAATTCTCTTAAGAATAAAGTGAGCTACAAAACAAAAATGCATGTGTGGTCCACAATTTTTACGACTCATAAAAAGTACGAGCAAATCCCAAAGTGTCAACCACAATCCAACTTAAGGGACTCTCACAAAACAGACCCTTTCAAATTATCATGCCCGATATTACGCAGTAAAATGCAGCAAATGCACATTTAAATTGCTCCTTTTCAAACCGAATAATAGCAAGATTTCAATTCTTAATTCGCTTTAACTCGCCAGTTTTTCGCTTTTCTATTAAAAATTAAACCACACCCACATCAAAACTGTTTAAAAGTGGGCATGATACGAAAAAAAAAACATGGGAAGAGATAAATTTTTACTCGTGACTTATTTTGACATTGGCTACTCAAAACCGGTTAATTGGCACTGGATCAAAAACAGAAAAGAGAGGAAAAGTTCAAAAGGGTTAAATTGGCAAAAATCCAGTTTTATGGCGAACTCCTCTTTTTGGCTCAACTCTATATAAATATTTATACTATTAGTATAAAAAAAAATAACAAAACCTGAATATCCAAGTTTGAAAACTTTTTTTAAATATTTTTTCTCCGTTTCAAAAATCTACCTCTGTCAATTACTCTATCCCAATATTTCAAATGCCAATTTCTCATGTAGAATTATTTGCGAGCATAGAATGGAAATGAAGAGTCCCAAAGGGATTCAGTGTTGAAACCAACTCTACCATTGAATACCAACCTCCGTGGAACCTCCGCCACTCCCTTTTACCCGGTTTCTATTCCCCCACCCATCCACCCACAAGCCATTAATCAGAACCGAATCTTAATACCGGCGACATTGTGACGCCAAAACCGACGGAATTCCCGTTCCTTCCCTCAATTTCCATGCTAATGGAAAAATTGCACAAGCAAAGAACTTGGCTTTTTTCTCTCTTTCAATATGGAAAACAAATGCACTGAAACCAGTTAGAGAGAGAATTTTCTCCCCTCTGCGAATATGGATTCAGCAAAGACGAGAAGAGACGTTTTTCTCTCATTTTCCCCGGCTCTGATTTTATCACTTAACGGCTTGTTATAAAATTACACGCTCCCTCAGAGTTTACCAACACGAGCAAAAGCGCGTCAGTGAAGGCACTCAACTCCAGATGACAGGCACACAAGAAACAGAAAAAAAAAATCGCTTCTCACCCACTCCAGAATTGTTTTCATAAAAAGAGGGGGAAAATTGAAAATAACTATGCTGCAACGGTTTTGAATGCGCTAATAAATCTCACTGTCAGATTCAGCTTTTGCAAATCTCACTAAAATCTTGTTGATGCCAACAAATCTAAGCACCAATTAAATTAACCCAACCAAACAAATTTATAAGTAAAATGAGATTTATATATATATATAAAAAATAATATATTACATCTGCGTCTGCCACGACCTTTGTGCCCTCAAATAATCCTGCGATCAAATCCAGTGACCACTAGTCCGTTTGTCCAACACCAAACTCACACATAAGAGAACCAAAGCCAAAGAGAGCAAACAAGCCTTAACACACACCTGAATTTGTCCTGCAGGCCTTGAGCAAGACTCCTTTATTACTTCCGGTGGATCTCGGATTCTCTCAGAGTTCTTGAACACGAAAAAAAATCAATAGACAGAAGAAACCGTACAATGAAGTCCACCACATCCTCCAAACAATTTCCTTTTATCCCGCATCTTTTCCACAACGAGTTTTGACGTACAAATTCACTAACAAGCAAACGTTTATACCAAGTATAAATCTATTTCCCCCCTTGTTTTCACGGCCCTCTTTTGTTTAAATCCTCTTTAATTGGTCGTGCCGATGGCCCAGATTATACGAACTTCCATACCCATATCTCCCTTCCTTCTCCATCTCTCTTTCCTTTTAACGGAGCAGCGCCGACCAAATTAATATCAAAACCGGAGAGAATTGTAATTTGGGATTACAACTTGTTCTGCGTACATTAATCTGCCAACAGATTCAATTAGGAGACACGGCGGCAAACTCACACCCCGTGGATTTTTGCTCACTTCATTTTACTTCATCAAAATAGAACCCAGCATTTCCAATAGAAAAGAGAGTGAAGATTTAGAGAACAAAAAGAGGGGAGGATCTAAAAAAAAAAAAAAAAAGTAACTAGGAAAAAACAATTGAGAGAATCGAAAAGAAAAAGACGACGAAAACACGAGACGCTATTTCGTCCATTTAGGACGACATCGGGCACAGGTGGGCTCCAAGGCGTTGACTTTTATGGAAATCCACTACTTTGTGCCACGCCGAATAGTTGGCATGCCACCAGACATCAATATAAGGGGTCCAGCGAACTCCAACTTGGAGCGTGTTATGTGCCACGGAATTCCTCGTTACACACCGGCATTGCGCACATAGCAACCAGGTAGTTTCACCACATCTTCAGAATTGTCGTCCAACAGCGGAGAGAGAGAAAAAAATCATCATACTTTTGTGTTGAAAAGTCGTCAGCCATCTTTTGACGACTTTGAAAATTAATGGCACCACATTCCACAACTACACATCTCTTTTTACGCGTCATTGCAAAACTTTTTTTCAAGCAAGAAATTTATTCAACAATATCATTTTACCTTGAATACTAATTTTTTGCAAAGCGCGGTCATATAAGCTGTAGATGTGTGTGTGTGTGTGGGTGGAGAATCTTGTTTCATTCTTATGCTGTATAATGCAAGGAATTCGTTCTAACGAGTTAATTGGCTGTCACGCGGTCTTCAATAAATAAAGACTCGATTAACGAGGGACGCTTCCATCTTTGCAGAAAAAGAGAAGAGGATGGGAGAAGAAGATGAAACCCAATCAAGAAATGAAAAGATACGAGGCAGCATCAAACAACCTCTTAACACTTTGGCACAAACGACTGATGGAGCGATAAGCAACGCCTTCCATTGCATCCACCTCGTGGTGGGATGCAGTGAAGAAGTGAAGAGGTCGCTTACTCCCTTCGGTGGCAAAGGCCAAGCGTAGGAGGTCGCCCCCTTCGCCTCCGATGCCAGGCCTGAGATTTTATGTGGGCCATAACCTGGGATGCAATTAAACGAGGTCTCGTCATGAATCAAGGAGTCTGCAGCACAACACGCGCACATGGGCCAGCTCTAATTTGACATAAATCCGTCGCGGTGATTGGATGACAGCGTTAAGGTGGTTGGAAGGGCAGTCATAGACTCGGAGGGAAGGGAGGAAAGCTATGAAGACGGGTATCCGCCGTGTACACATCCAAACTCGACTCCTCATTGGTCCCCGAAGACCTATTGAGGTTTGACCTCGGACTTTCTACCCAGCATCCACTAGTCACAAGTGTTGGTCTCTTGTCGCGTGCTAAGCGAATTAATCAACAGGACCAAGTTATTTATCTCCATCCTGCACCACGTAATAAACGGTATAAATAATAAACGTACTTGTCGTTCCATTTTCTCTCACAAATTACCTTTATCACCTTGTAAAACTTTTTGACTTATAAAAAGAAACTTCGCTTTTATCATAAACTCGAAAAAAATTTACAGTGTATAAAACAGTACCTACACTCAGAAAGAGGTCGCCAACAGAATTGGACTCACATCCTGTCTTTTTGGCTACGAGCCTTGAAAAAGCTGTGCTCAAAAACACCAATGAGATCAGTTTGAGAGAGTAATGGAGGGACGGGGGGTGGGAAAATGCTGACGCGTCCGATGAGACCATCGCGCATAAAAGACAGGATCTGGCTCCACACTGGCGAGAGACGGGGAAAGATGAACGAAGAAGAAATCGGGAGTGGGAAGGGAAGGGTGGTAACATAGGATGGGAAGAAGGGTAGACTAAAGGAAAAAAAAATTTCTGCCATCGTCTGCGTACGCGTCCATCATGCGGTGCGTTGTGCAGGTTAGCCATTGCTTCCTGCTCCGTTGCACCTTTGCGTTGATTTTTGGCCAAATCCCAACAACGCGAGAGGGCCTACCTAAATCCTTCTTCATCTCACCCATCGCTGCGAAGATTGGCAGCGTGTGTAGCACACAGGTGACAGGTGAAATATGAAGTTTAACTGCTTGTTACTCCACGTGAAAAAAGGACGTTTATTAATAGATACGAACTAAACTTAAAACTTCTTTCATTCCACAAGAGAGGAGGGTATTGAGAGAGAAAAAAAAATAGTCCAAGTTCGTAATTCACGATCCAAATGTTTCCTCAGTCCCACTTCCCTTCCTCGTGTAATGCACATTAAAGTTTTCATCATTCACATCTCTCACATTTTATACCTCTTATATTAAGATTTAAACTTGGACGAGGCTTAAGGAAGCTTTTTTTTTCCTTCTAAACTTGAATGCTGTAAATTGAAGAAGAAATGTCTCTTATCTCATGCAGCAATTTAAATGGCAGCAATGTGGGCATATTTCAATTAACCCTTTTGTGGGCCAAGTTGAAAATAACAAAGTAAATTGAATGGTTTATGTGGAGCACGAGGCAAATGGACGACCTCTGTGCCAATCTCGAGTCTCCTCTCACTTTTCCATGTATGCTTTTGATAAATCAACCAATTAAAGAGGCATACTTCACCTTTGACCGATTTCTTTGAAACACTATATGCTCACAGTAAAATAAGAATTACACAACACATACATCCCAAGAAAACTTTCCCACACCAACAAAACAGAAAAAAAAATAAAAATAATAAATAAATTTTTTTGGGGGAACATTTTTTTCCTGTAAGCGGAATAAGACTTTGTTTGCTTCCACTTTAGTTACAGAATTACTATCAACATCAAGTCTATCAACACTTTCTGTCAATAAATAGCTGATTCTACAGATTGAATTTCAGGTAATGCGCAAGAAATACAACTACAACCACTGGAAATTTTTTATTAACGGGGAAAAAAAAAAGAAATGGTGCAAGTTTCAACATCGAACCAAAAGCAACTTCAATAATTTCAAGTGCGCTAAAAGCTAAATCAGAATGGTGCACAAAATGAAATTAAATTGAAAAACGGAGCTATGACACAGTTGGTGTGTTTCTGCTTTTACTCTACTAAATGATTCCCTACACGTCGCTTTCTAATGCAAACACAGTTTGTTGCCAGCAATTCATATAAAAGCAGGCTCAGGTCTCTCCAAACCTAATTTATGGAAATGTAATGTTTTTTTTTTCTCTCCCTTCTCCGTCCCTGCCTCTACCTTTAATATTTTCTTCACATTAATTTCAAATCAAAACCACCTCTCCAATTTAAACAGTAACATTATAAACAAGTAAATTAATTACATAATCAAAAGAAATTTATCATAACCACTTTTAATCCCCTAAATTGTATTTTCTATTCGATCTCATGATGATTTATAGCATGATAAATTACATCATAAGCCACTACAAAATTATCCCTAACGACTTTACCACCTTTGCTCAATCAGCAGCAGGTGACGCTCTGAGATCATCAACGCTCCCTCGATTTCTTTCATTAAAAAAAAATTCGGTGAGCTCAGGTATTTTATAAAAAAAAAAAAAAAAGGTGTCAAAAACATGGTTGAAAACGCAGCGTTGATGGCTTTTGGGTGATTATGAGTCTCTAAATCGATCCCTCCTGAAGCTTCTTCATCCACCTGCGTGTGATCGATGGAATGAAGAGGCAGGTGAGGCGTTAATTATACGCTTCTCTCTTTGTGTTCAGGCCACAATCATTATCAAAAGGACGATCGCACCTGAGCCCTGTACTAGTGTCACGCTGCATTTGACTCGCTTACTCTGATCCCCCCTTACAGGGGTTTGTATTTCACATGGCTGTCACAAACTGCAACTAAGCTACAAACCTGACTTATACCCATGTGCAATACCACTTAACCACAACTATAAACTTGCACACCTTTGGTCTCTAAATTAAACTGACCACAGATCCCTTTCTGAGTTTATAAATTAAAACTCGATTGCGAACCCTCTTGAAAACCTCGTTATAAAAATCCCAGACTTCACCTCGCTTTGGAGGAGTGGTCACCAGACACAAAGTGGAACGCTGTCTTTCTTCTCTTGCCAGATGTGGCACCTATTACATTTCCTGTGTCTGATTAGACAGCACTAGCCCATCGTCACGTGACGCACCACCCACAAACTTGTGATCTTATATCCGTAATTACATACACCTGACAAAATTGAGGAGAAAAATAAGGCGAATGTCATTTACATCATTTAACCCTTTAACAAACAACTTTGTCCACTGAATGAATCGCTTTGTCCCAAAAATAAACTCTGGCAGAGTTTTGTCAATTACATGAACCAACACTTTGCACTAAATAAAATACAATCTTCTTCGGGGCCAAAAGAACAAAGCTTTCAGTGTTTTATCAGCGTTGCTTATCCAGCTTACCGCCTCCCTCACGAGATGTCACTTTTAATGGTTGACATCATAAATAAAGCCAGGTACGGAGGGAAGTGGAGCCCAACCTCAACAGATGAGGGTGATTCATGGCCCTGGAGGAGAGAGACGGGACACGGGACGTCGAGTCGGGGTAGGGGGAGTGCGTGGGAGGTGGAAAAGAGAGTTGAGGTAGGGGAGGGAAATTTTCTAAACCTGGGGCCTCGTCTTACAACTGGAGTGACTAATCCCCCTTCTATCACCCTCCCTCGGTGAAGGTGCAGTAGGGTTTTACCTCCCACACGTGCACATCTGGGTTTCATGTGTGTTTTTAAGAGGGGAAAGGGGAGATTCGAAGCGCCCTCAACTGTCCTCAGGTGAACTAAAAATGAGTCACGGTTTTATACGTCTGGCTGCGTGCAAAAAGCCCAGGCTCATTATATTTTATTGCTCGAAATTCCATCGATACGAAGCAAAGACAATGCTGTTAAGAAGCGGCACCGAGACGGAGATTTGGACAAATCACATGACATTTGATCATATCGAAATTTCTAGGCGCGTGCCAGGACAAGACAATCATCTTGTTAGGCTTAGATTTTGCACGAAATTTAATAAGAATCTAAATTTAAGTATAAAGCAGTTTAACTTTATATTCAAATTTTCAGATTTGAAATTTAAACTGAACGAAATTAAATTAAATAATAGTGTGCACACATACCGGTTGAAGTGAATGTCTTCTTAAAGTAATGGTCAGCGAATGGTCGGCTTGAAAGAGAGTTCAAGGGTTAAATAGCACGGAAGGGGAAATTAGTGTTTCCAGGTGACCAATCCCAACTCTTTCTATTGGTAAATGATAAGAAAATGAAGGACAAGTCATCCTTCTAACAACCTGCCCCCTTTTAAAGATAGCACAAAACCCTCCAGCAATCGATCAATCAGTCAAAAATAACTGACATTAAATATGAATCTTTTTATAATCTACCACAATACTTAAAAATAACTAATATCCTCCCAAAAAAAATCCCTTGTCAAAAATACGAATTAAAACAATAATAATAAAAAATTCTAGACTATTGTCTCTTTCAAGGTGTATGATTTATTTTTCATCCCCAAACGTGAAAGATAACAGATCTCGGTGTCCCCAGGATAGCCATCAGCAAACAACACTTCCATTACCCAACCATTTTTATTGATCTTCCATATAAGGGCAAAATGATGCTTCCCGTCTGGGAAGGTGCTCGTCGAGGTGTCTGATTGGCACCTACAAAAAGATCTTTTTTGTAACACTGTATTTCCCCCGGGCCAAAGAAGGTGAAATCATCATTTTTTTTTCTAAATAACTTTATAGATATATAACTTTTTTAAAGGGATCATCAGAGATTTGAAAGCAGAAGGCCATGTCACCTACTTATCAAGTTTGTCACTTTACACATTACTTGATAAATAGCCATCTTCACAATTTCCTGGAAAAGATTATATACCTTCCTTTCAACATCTTAATCATTTCAACAAACCTCAATCTGCAATTCATTCCATCTGTAGGATAAAGTCCAAGATCATCTGATTAAACTAATCACAAACAGGTTCTTTCTTAGAGATTGTCACAAAAAAAATTCAAAATTCGAATTAAAAGATAAAGATCGAAAATAAAAACACGCGAACCAAAGCAAAATCCAAAAATCAACTCTTGCCTAACACAATTCCTTATTACTCACTTAAATTACACAATTCCCTTTGGTAGTTTCCAATTACAAGTTTTGATAAATGCACACCCGACCTTCTGCTCCAGATCAAGGCGTATAGATAAAAACTCCTTGTGCCCACATCCCATCCGGGCAATTTGCAAAATTAAAACACCGAGTTCCGTGTTTCTTTTGATGTAGGGAAAGGCTTGATCCCCACCGATCCCCTCTCTAGCCCAACCTAAGATAAAGAACCAAATGGTATTGTGCCAATGTGAGATTGAGCAACAGACATAGAAAGCTTATCCTACGGCTTGGTGCTGCCCAAATTACTCCTCTTTTGTGATGATAATCATTTTCACACAGCGACCCCTAATGGCGCCTAATCATCTTCATCTCGTTGCTCATTACTGCGTCCCACTCAGTCCCAATCATTATACATAGAACAGCAACGAATATATAGAGAACCTGTGCAGCATTTGCATACACACACACTTTTGGTTTGCAAATTATGCATATTGAAAACTTGGTTTCACCCTCCCGACACACCTTTGTGAGAACTCAATTTGTGGGGAAGGCGGACAGGGTAGGAGAGAAATGAAAAAAAGAAATTCTAGAAATTGATTTCACACGACTCCATTTGTGTTGTGTAGAAAGAAAAGAACGAGTTACCCAAAGTGATCGATGTGGATTTGTTGATTTCAAAGTGCATGGCCGGATGCTTTTTCCACCCAACAAAACCTACAGAATACATAAGGGGAAAAGAGAGGGAAAAAAAAGTAGCCAACAAGAGGGAAAGGGCCATCAACTGTGGGTCTTCTTTTTCTTGCAAGCTCTAGTCACCTTAGTCCATCTGTGTGATTAATCTAGATTGCCAAAGTGTTCGTCTATGGACCCCGTTTCAGTTGCTGACTCATGAGTTTCTTTTCACCGCCCACGCACACCCTCCTTCTTTTCTCTCAGCCATTGGCCATCCCAAGGCTATTACATGCATTCTTGGCAGCGGCTCTACCTGCATCATTCATCTAGATCAGAGGACACCCAACAGAACAAAGACCACATCCACCCCCGCAAGACTTAAGCCCCTCCTAGACTCGTCCTCCTCACTCCTCTTCCCCTGGACAGACCCTCCACTCGACCTCTAAGCCGGCCACTGTTTGCTACTTTACCACCTAAGGCAAACCTCACACTTGCTTTTCAATGTGCCACGTGCAAGTCAAAAACACAGAAAAGACTCTTAACCAACTCGTCAAAGAGTGAAACAAAGCGTCACTCAATTTCGGTCAGGCACTGAATGCCATGTCAAACAACTGTATCCATCACTCTCACTGAACGTTTTTCATTAATTATAAAAGACAACAGGAATTCCCCCTCCAAACCTTAATTAACACTTAACCTCTTTCACTTACCAATTATCTTTGAAATATTGAAAGAAAACCGGATGTAACTAGTCAATTCATTTTGCATATTATTCAGCTTTGACTTTGTGAGTGAGTGGGAGGTTATCCCTTCCCTCTTTCCCTTATTTCATCACCTTTTTTTCCTGCCTCCCTTCCACTCCACTGACAAGCAACCCTTTTAGACGAAATGGGGGGGAAGGTCCACCCCCCATTATACTGAAGGTGAGTTCGATGGAACGAGTCCATTACTTTCTTTGTGTCTGCAGCCCGGATGCGGGTATCTATTGTCACTCCGTCCAACGCGAATTGACAGCCCCCTTTCCCCTTTCCTCTCGTTCCCTTTTCCTTTCCTGACGTGTAAAAACCCATCAATGACTTTTGCCTAAACTAGCCACCACGTAAAAACAATAGATGTCGCTATTTTTGACAGTGGGCTTTGTCTACTACTCACATGGACTGTAGCATGAAAATAAACAAGGCAACCCTAACAGTAAAAAACTGTCACCATTTTACATTCATTGTCCACCACCAGGTGAGTGGCTTACACTTAATGAGTGCAGTTCATTCCGTGACGTCACTGGCACCAGATGTCAGCGCCGTTGACTCGATAAAGGAGGGTAGAGAGGCTTAAAAATCACCTCCCTTCATTTTCCGAACTCTCAATGGGCCATCAGCATGACAAAAGGTAGCCCCAGGTGTGGTGGGTCCCTTTACACTCCACCTTCCACACGAGCCAAACCGGTTTGATGGAGGCACGTGCAACACACGCGACTCGGATTTATTTTTTCCCGCGCCACAAAAAATAACAAAATGAGAATTGAAAGAGGTAATTCAATTTATTTTCGTGAGAGAAAAAATTAAAAGGAGCAACTAATAAATTTTGTAAGAAACTGAGAATTTTATAGGATCATAAAAGAAACACTTGAATATTAGGTGTTATGACACGTGGAAAAAATTGAAAGTCTGCACACATTGCACAGGGAGGATGAACAGCTCCTGATCCATTAACCTGCAATCATGGCGTGCACTTCACAGAAAACAGGCCTGTGCCCTCTCCACGCACACTTGGGTGTCAGTAGCACGTGCTGTGCATGCTTCTTGGCATCGATAAGCAAATCACGTTCTCGGGAACCCGCGCATTGTGCAACGCTCCACTGTGCCCGCTTTTTACCCCCACGCTCGGACGTCCGTATTCAAGGTACGAGAGGGAAAGATGCCACAAATGACATATACTACAAGAGAGATGGGGGAGGAAACAAGGTTCCGTCAACCAAGAATAAACTAAATCAACATAGGGTTTAAAATAAAAAGATCAACTTTGCGGATGTCAGTTTCTAATGATGCCACTAGGGAATGGGGTTATGGTTTAAAATGCGTGGAATTTTAATGGCACCATGTTTTTTAAAAGTACTGTAGTCTAAATGTAGTAGTGCACTGAGTTGTGCAAATAATTGCAGTACATGCTGTATTAAAAAAATCAATTGGACTAAGGGTTGGCAAGAAAAAATTAGGAAATAAAAAACAGGCCATTGAGCAAATGGTGCCGTTCGTTTGATTTCGTTTCCCAGAATGAAAACAAACATTGACACAATGTAAAATCAACACAACTCGATTTTTTAAACGTTTAATAGAAAGCAAAATTTGAAACGTAAGTCACGTCCAGCAATAAAATTATTTAACCAAGAAAAAATAAATGTTTTTTACTGATAAAAAATCCATTTTCAAAAAAAAATAATAAATTCTCTTCAATCTTATAATATAAAAATCTTCCAAATTCATAGACACTTTAAAATTTAATGCAATTCCCGTCACTTGTAAAAAAATACTTCTATATATAAAGTTCCGTGTTAGAAAGTGCCGCTCAAATTGAGGTAAGGTGAAGAAAATCCCATACATTGAAAAACGAACGAGTCTCCCTCCACATCCTCCTCTCATTCCTCCCCCGCAAAATTTGCCCCCTCGAGTTGCTTAAAACAATTTTCACCTCGGCACCAGCGTCGTCGCTCGTCAGCCCAACGGCGGCTGATGGGATCGTAAAGTTCGGCAGGCGCCTCGTAAAACGCACCGACGGCGCACCTGCTGCCAACGAAATTTGCCTCCCAACGACCTCACCATCAGAACAATCCACCTTCCCTCGAACCCTCACCACCATTTCATCAGAACCAAACACACTGCTTATACCTTAACCAGATCCACACATCTTCGCCAAAAAAAATCACTCAATGTCATATTAAATAAATTTATAAAATAAGTATATACTACTGAAAAGATGAAATTACAAAATTCATTCCCTCCAATCCCCAACTTTTCAATATTTCTTTCCCTTCCGACGTTGTAGGCACCTCCGTTTCGTTGTCAATGACGTCACAGACCATTGAGAATGTTCCACAGAAACTCTTATTGACATGACAGGCCGTGTAACTTGTCATGACAGGGAGAAGCCATAGCGCCGCCATTCATGGCCCGATGGGACTCCTATTGACTGCATCGTCAAAGGGGTGAAACGAAATGTCCCGTGACTAAACGTTTTGGCGCCAAAAATTGTTGTTATATTTTACATACAGCCCATGACACGAACGTATCATTTTGCTTTCAGAAACTCGCACTAGTTTTCCTCTTTTTTTTTGTATTCACATTTACGGTTTTGTAAAGGTACGAGAGGGGTCCCGCAACGGGAATCCAATTGAGGATGAATGAATTCTCTTCTTGTGATCCCATCTGGTGCTCCATCCCCCTCTTGATTGGGTGCACCGTTTTATACCTGCATCTCGCACACCGGGCTAAGTCCTTTTGTCCCTAACCAACCTTGAACGGGAGTGCGCCATCTGTCAGAGGGTCCTTTCAACAACAAACACAATTTTTTTAAAAAAAAGAGTCCAACCACTTTTTTAAAGTGTAATTCACTAAAGTCTATTCATGACTTTTTTTATCCCCAGTAAAAGAAAAAAAAAAAATCAATCCCGTCCAAGCCCCCATCCACAAAATACCTGACCATTTACATGGTACAAAATTGGCATTATGGGAATTGAACCCACTTGAATGCAAGAAGTGCAGCGTCTTTACTCCCTCACATCGTCTCAGAGGAGGAAAAAAAGAAAAGAAGCCTCGGTTAATGGCACTTTGGTTTCCTCTCACAAGGACAATCACCTACAGCTTGATGAAGATCAAATTGAAGAGAAAACAGTTCAAACTAAATGCCCATTTATAGATCAATTTCCACTCGACCTCAACGTATCAGAATCTTTCTTCAACGATCAAATAAAAAAAAAATTATATTACACTTGCCTATCTTTAAACTCATGGGAAAAAAAATCCTCCCTTTTTTAATAAGATATCCGAGTTTTAAATTCAAAATGGTCGCCGACCCCTTATTCTCGGTGCACTCTGTTCACCTTATTAGCAGTCGAGGAGGTAAAGTGCGTTGATTGACGTGCTTTTCTCCTATTGTGAAGTACAGTAATCACCTTAAATCGGCCTCCATTTCCTCAAGAAAGGGTTGAACAGTCACCACCATAGAAGGGGGGCCTTTTTACGGCTGCAATTTGCCATTCTCCTCCTGTCTTTCCGCCCAGAGTGGCGCCTGTTGGCAGTGTAATGACAGCCATTTGTATTTATCCCAGTCGCACGCATATATCACATTAGTAAACAATTTAATTTGCACACGGCGTCAAAGAGAAGAGAGACACAAGGAGGGAGGGGTGGAGGAGGAAAGAAGGGGGGATGGTGAGGAGGGGGACGGTCTGATTGTGAACCTGTGATTTAATGACACTAGCATCCTGGCCACTAATTAAAACTCCGAACGAAAGAGAGAGAGAGAAAGGAAAGAGAAATAGAGCGAGGGAATTCAATTAAAAGAGAAGCCTTATAGTCGCACACACCGAGACCAAATCCCACTCACCAACCCCCCATCTGCATTCATTTCTGCTGTCTGTCTGCAAAACAAGTGAAATAATCACCGCATTTGCACACCATGCAAATAACTTCACTTCACTGCATCATAATTGCTACACTGTCAAGTTGGGGGGAAAAAATAAACGGACTAATAATAAATTGATCTTTTATTATTTCCTATTCCCAAATAAAAGCGAAGTAATCAATCATTAATAGATTGAAATAGCGATAAAATGATATCTGAGTACTAATCACATGCATATACTTTACTACTGACCTAAATATCATGTAATTGGCCTAAATCTTCCAACCCAAAAATTTTTTTTCAAAGATAAACAAAACAAACAAGTATATTCGTCTTAAAAAACGTGAGAAAAAAAAATGAAACTGTGAAACTTTGCGCAATAAAAAAAGTTAAAAATATCCATGAAACGCGGTTGCCCATATATCATAGGGGTCTGCAAGGCGTTACCTGGACTGTTGTCTCTTTACCCCGGATGCCAAGGCCAATTTGGCACTGCCTGCCCACCAAGCAATTCATTGTTTCATCAGTGCTAGGACATTTATTTATAGAATTAACAGCCCCTTCCTTTGGTGAGAAAAAAAGTAGAGAAATGAAGACAGCACAACTCGGTCGGCATTAGAGGTGTCGTTTTTCAGGTGGAGAAAGAATGCAGAGAAAAGTTTATTTTTATCCTATCTCATGCCATGACTCACCTTGGCAATACCTTTGAGCGCGTTCCAAAATTAAATTAACCGACGTACAAAGGAAAAATATTTTCTCCTTACTCGAAATAATTTTTATAGCTTTTATTGCAACATCCTTTTCACGTGTCTTACATATCAAACTCGTTCATTCCCCAACACGGTTTTCCATTTCATTTCATTTCCTCTCAAGTTCACCTAAGAAAAATTCCATACATTTACATCGAGTTAGAGCAAAGGAACTTCTCAGCTACTTATCAACATCTGTTGACAACACGGACCGAGAGCGAGATGTCCACCAAAAGGTCGAGACAGAGGCTGTGGGAGGAGGTGTAGATGGAGAAAAGAGGAAGGGAGGATGGCGTCGCTTATCTGGCGCCAGAGCAGGGCATCGACATTGGCGCAGGTTTCCTGTACTACCTTCTGCTTGGCCTGTGGCAAAGCGGAAACCCCTGACAAGCCGAGACTTCCCTTAGTTTGGGAATGTGAACTCCCACTCACCCCACCCCTTTTCTCTCTTCTTTGCGCTCCACATGCCAACGCTCCTCGCCTTGATAAGAGAGGGCGTCGGATCCATCACAAGGAAACCTCTCCCACAATTAAGAGCAACAAGGATCACTGAGATTCTGCACGTGCCACTATCCCACTCACCAACGCACATTCTTTGCCCCCACAGGCACAACCATCTTTCACCCTTTCTTACCTCTAACTATGATTGTATTTTAAGTGGCCTCATTACACGCAATCATACATATTAAAAAAGAGACAAATTGATTTAACGTGGAATAAAAAAAATTCATTTACCTTGTGGAAAATTAACGAGGGCCTCCTGTCTCTTTGGGACGTTATTTAAGAGCCCATATTTAATGAAGTATAAATCGTGATGGCGGAAAACGCAGACTGAAGTTTTGGCTAACCAGTCGTCAAACATGTTGTTGGCATGCACTTTAACATCCCTTTTAATGTACAAGCGAGAGATGAATGAAAAGTGCCAGCAACAGCTCTCAGCTAACCCATTAATATATTCATCGCCGACATCTACTCGTTCCCACACCTGCCCCCGCCCACGATGGACAGGTGAGAAGGGGGGGAACAATAGGTGGAGTCATCAACAGGAGGATCCAATCACTGCGCGACCGGAAATGATACTCACCACAAAACAAGCGTACTTCTGGCAGGTGAGTGATAAAAAGGTGGTCTCACAGAGCAAAATCATTTTGATTGGTCACTACCATTTACTTAAAATCCTCCAATATGAAAGCTAATATTTCTTACTTCTACGTAAACAAAGAACTTTTGGGGGCAAAAAGGTGATAGTTTTTTTTTTGTTTAATGACACTGCCACCTGATCTGGCGTCACAGATGGCCTCCAATAAAACCGTAGGACATAAGAGTAAAGAGGCATTAAAAAAAATAAAGGCACTCACTCATTTTTCTTACACTTGAGTCATAACTTTTTTTTTATTTACACTTTTTCCCCTCACTAGTTTTTCTGGACAAAGGCTACGATTGTAAAAAGGAACTGTGGTCAAATTGCATTGAGCCGAAACTCCATCTTGTCTTATATAAAACAAGTGAGTCTTTGATAAAGAAACCTGCATACCTTTTAACTCTTTCATGCCCTCGTTATAACATGGATTTGATACAACACAACTAAGGATCACGTTTCAGTTAAATGAAGACTTTAACATTTTTTTTCTTGGATGGTCATAAATCAAAATTTTACGCAATTAAATTTTAAACTTAAATGAAGTTGATATATAATAAAAAAAATTTTAAAGCAAACCTTGAGTTGATGATCATAGTCGCTTTCAACCAGAATATAAAGTTAAACTTTGCTTACCTGAAAATAGAAAAAAAAATTTTTTTTTTAAATTGAACAACAAAAGACTAGCAAATTAATTCCCACAACAGAAAAAAATTCAAAGCAGCAAATTCAACTCATATTATCATGTAAATGAAATCCTACTCAAGACTAATATTCAACTCGTAAATAAAAACTAATGTTAGGTTTGTGTGCCAGATGTGTATTATGTAAAACGTGGCAATCCCAGCCTATAAGCGAAATGTGTTGCTGCTCAGCTCACATGTTAGCAACCGTTTTCATGGGATTTTAACTCACACACGGAGCTGTTCCCTCCTCTTTCTCTTTCTCTCTCTCTCTCTCTCCGGGGCTTTTGAGATAGTTATTATGCAATGAAGGTAATTGCTCCTGGCGCGTGCATGACACAAAGAAAGCTCAGGGGGTACGAGAAAGAGGTTTCCATTTGGTTAAATGTGTTATTATATAGTGCGTGGCAGCATTCATTTGCTGCACTTTTCACCAACACTTAACCTGTACACTGAATTTTGTTGCCGGCAAATTATCTGCTACTTAAAATGGAATTTACTGCGCAACACACAGATGCACAAGTGCTTACAACCCCTTTTTTCCCTACCATTTCCATCTTTAAAAATTTTTAATTTTCTTCTTTTCTTTCCCCTTTACAATTTATTAAGGAAAGAGCAAAACTTGCAGTTAAAAGACTCTAAATCTTAAACACCCATTTCAGATAACCATTTTCCATTCAAAAACTTACTTATATTCTTACGATACAATAGAAAAATGAGTAAAAATTACAAATAAAAGCACCTGGCTAAACAGCTGCTCAGCCGTGGGCTTGTTTCTTGTTCCTCTACAATGGACTTACGGGTAACCCCAAGAGGGTGGACGAACTATTCAACTTTCACACCGGGATCCGACCGTACTCGACCACTTTCTTACATATTGACCCTTACCCTAATAATAATAATACCCTATAAACGAAACACCTGGTACCAACTCGCCAATTAACCCAATACTTCTTTCCCTATGAACTTATTTTTTCAATACGTTCTCCAACTAACCTTTAACGTTGAAAACAAATTGAAAAAAAAAATAAATCTCAAACGTATAGAATTCAAATTCAGAATCAACTCCCTGAATCCCTAACCAATTTTAAAATCTATTTTTAATTCCAAAAAAAATTTCAATTTCATTCAGGTGATAAAAAAAAATACACAGACGTATATGATGTTAGTCTGAATTTACGTCCATATGGAATATACAGTGGCATTATGCATCCTCCATCCTCCCTTTGCCTTATCCTTCGATGATGGCGATCAACACAAGGGAGAGAAACCATTATCTGCCATCGGCGAACGTTTCAAATGGAAATGAGCCAGTTGTCCATCGTTAGATTGGTTCAAGCCATCAAGGTATAGAGAGTGAGAGTAAAGGAAGGGGGGGTAGACGAATGGAGTCCTCCCCCTTTTTACCTTAGCTTCTCTTTCTCTCGCGCGTCTCCCTTCACCTGGGACGTACAAAGCGTCCCGATCTCCCTCCACGCCCATTGTGTATGTTCACTGCCGTGCATCCCCTCGACGCATGGCGCGTGGCTCGGCGCATTCACCGGTCGAGGTGAGAGCCTCGACCCCTACGCTAGCCGCCCAATGCAAACCAACTTCACTCAAGCTGTCACGCGCACACAATAGAAAACCCACCGACCAAAGCCCACGAGGGACAACCGAATTCCGCTAACAGGAGGGGAAATGTCAGTTTAACATTGTGTACAGTTTACACATCTCTTTAACTAGGAAAGGTTACTTTCTATTTTTAGATTTTCCTCAAACTGAGTTTCACTTTCGTAAATCGATTTGACACATCTTATGACATTTTACAATTTAATAAAAAAAATTGTTTTTTGGGGTCAAAGATGTAGGTCTAGAGAAAAAATGAGAAGTGTGTGTATAGAGCAGCTCTTGGATCTGAGCGAGTCGAGTGGGCACGTGTGGCACTCAAGAGGATTCGAGTTCCGAGACGACCGACCACTGAGTAAACGCAACTCAAAACCGAGGCTGTTTGGGGGTCGCTCATCCGCCAATCTTCACCTGTTCATTCACAACGGGTCCCGAAGAGTGGTCAGAAATTCAATCGCCAAACATGATGACGCACACAAACACAACTGGAGATGGCGCTTTCATCAAAAGATCGTTTCAATTTCAATTGCTAACACCTTTGAGACTCTCATGATTCATTAAATAAACATTGGTGATTAAGAATTCTTTTAAAAAAACATGTAATTCAAACAATCTTTTTATTCAAAATCTCATGTTTGGAACGAGATTTTGCAAACAAAAACAAACTGATTAATTTGCAACTCGCATTAAACACTTCCACCCATTTACTCTTTTATAAATTACCCCAGAGAAGCTCACCATTTTCATTTAAACGCATCAATATATCTCAACTTAATCTCTTCTTTTATCAATCATAAAGAAGAAAACAAAACAATAAAAAATCCTATCACCAAAATATCCAAAACTTCACTTTGATACCTTTATAAAATAGAAAAAGCTTGTCTTTAGGTGTAATAAATCTCTTTAAATTGTAAAGCAAAGAATTCCTATTAAAACAAAACCGAGCTCAGTATGTTGACAGGATAAGAGATCGTTAATTTATAAAAGGACTTTTTTCGCTCTTATTTCCAGATACCCTTTACTAAAGAAGGGGAGTGGGAAAGATTTAATTTCCCGCATGGAGAAATTTATTAAGCCTATCATGTGCCAAGAAAAGAAGATTCGGGTAATTTGCAAGGGAGAAAGAAAGTAGAAAGAGGCAGTTGCCACCTGAGATGCGAGGGTGGAGAGGGTCTGGATAGTTCATCCATCCAGGTGATGGTGGCGTGTTTGTTGTGCTCCAACACAAGTGGGAAAGAAGGAAGAAAAAAAAAAGAGGAGAAGGGACAAAAGAGGGAGCCACAGCTGTTTACTCAACTCTACTCGGCCAAAGAACATTCGCCATCGCCCAACCAACTGTGGACTTCAATCTCGGTTTGGGAACACCTTTGGGAACGACACACTCCTTTCTGAATTGGCAAGGAATCTTATCAAAGATGACCCACACACACACGCATTCTTGGAAAGAAAAAAAAAAATCATTCAATCTCCCAGATGTGTTCACGGTCCACTTTAACTCGAGTTGATTCCAAATTTGAAATTTTTGGCTATGTAACCGCTATTGATGATTAATAAAATGTGGGCACCCTCATGTTGTATTAAATAGAGAACAGCTGGGCAAAGGACCTGGGATCAAAAGTGGGACCAGAAAATACACACATGCTCCACCCATCCAACCCCTCGTAGACCGCCAGGTAACGGTGTATAAAGAGAAAAGAAAAGAGTAGAGAATGAATGCCCGCAGCGCGCGTTACACAAAAGGTAAAAATGGGGACCGTTATTGAATAGAAAAGATCGGTTCTCTCATCTCCCAACATCGACCATATAGCGTTCTTCTTGCAAGATGGGATATTGGATCAACATCTTAATCTCACCCCATCAGTTTAGACACCTGGGAGCATCGTCTCCGAGACGCCCGCGAAATGGAAGTTCCATCAGATTCCAATGTCTCTTCAAACAAAATGACACAGATCTCATCTTGGTTTTAAAAGACATTTTAAAGTGAAAGAAAAAATAGAAGTTCCTAATGTTTGGTAAAGGGAGTAGGAACCTGAAGGGAACAAACACGAGATGAGGAAGGGATGTCGTGTTTAAATTTCAAACGTTTCACTTGTCGAAATGAAGGAGAGTAGTTTGCGAATTGATGACAACTATCAAATTGTCATCATGTCGTCCAATTGTCCTCTCTTTTGCTGTTCAATATTCACTCAGCCACAACCCAATGACATGAGAGGGAGAGCAACCAGATTCGATTAGAATCGGCTCGTGTCAATCCAAAACGACACATTGAATTAAAGTGAAATGAATCAACTCAACGGCGAGAAAAAGCGTTTCATTTCATATTATCAATTTAAATATACATATCTTTTTAGTATATGCCCCTTTTTCTTCTTCACGTTATTTCCATTTCAATTTATTAACGTTGCCTTTCATCAATTCTTTTCATTCATCCTTTCAACCGGATGTTCTTAAAAACCAAAGTTTATGGTCTTGTCCTCAATTCATATCTGGTAATTGAAAAATTAAAAAAAAAAGTAGACAGAAAAAAAAGGAAAAAGGTCGTGGACCCAAGTAAACCTTTTTTTAATATCGTTAAACTGATCGTTAGATGTTAATGACGTCATAATGTTTAATGGAATCAAATTTCTTTTCTTAATAAAAAATATTTAAATTTTCCTTACAGTAAACAGAGGATACAGTTCAAGTTGAACATTGGATGTCAGAGTAATTTTCAAGGGAAAACCATTCAAAACCTAATTATTTACAAAAATAAATACAAAATCTATGGAAATAAAATTTTATGTAACGAGAAATAGAAGGTTATAAATTCCAATTCTCTTGTCAAAAGCTGTTTTGTCCAACATTTCTTGTACAATTCCCTGCTCTTTAGGAGGATAATGAGTCGAGCACTTAGGTTATGATCCAATTAAAAGAAAAGACACTGATGAGGGCGAGCATTTCACACATGCGCCGATTTTAAGTGACAGCAGCAGAGCTTTGCCATCGTCGCAAAATCCAAATACCATTACAAGTGAGGCGGGGATGGGAAGAGGAAGGAGGAGGGAGGGGGTCGACGAATATATTTCACGAGCACATGGAATTTAAGGTGAGCTTAATTGTCGGGACGCGAGACGAGCGAGCCAAGGCGGATTCACTCATGCAATTAATACTTTTAATTGAAAGGTAGTTTTAAGCTGATGAGAAACTAAGTTCACTGCACTTAAATTAGTCCTCCCCCCTACAAAAGACTGATGTCTGTACTTAAGTACGACAAGAAGCGCATGCAAAACTTCTTTCTACTTGACAATCTTAAAACTTTTCTTAATCTTATCCGCGCTGCATCTTATAAATATTTATTTACCGACACAATCTTTTTTTCTTTTTTTTCAGATTTTTGTATTTAAATAATAAATAAAAGTTGGGAACATATAGAACGTCCATTTTTCTTTCTTCGCAGTTAAGTAGGTAGAAAGAGGAAAGAGAAAAGAGAGAGAAGAGAGCTAATACCCCGTTCAGGCGAAGTGATGGCCAGATAGCTCAGACTAATCCTGGTTCTCTGTGACAGCAAACAACCCTCAAGTGGCGGCTTTGTTCTCGCCTGAAAGGACCTCCATTGAAGAATGGAGCGCGGGGGACTGGCCACTGCTCACTACCACCTTTCACTAGACACATAAAATGCCCAAGAGTACACCTTTTAACGCACAAAAAAACAAACTAAAAACATTTACAAGCACCTACACTACTAATCGAATACCAAATCCCAACAACCCCAAAAAAACTACATCAAAGTTTAGTACCTCGAAAATGAAAAATCTATTTCAATTTTTTAACATCCTTGTATTCATTTAACCCCTCTCCAAAAGATCCCCTACTCAAACAATTTATCTAGTCATGTTCTGACCCATTTCTAACAAATTAACTTAAAAACCTAATTTCAATCCATTGTCGTAATAACAAGTAATTTTTTCCAGCCTCCAGCCAAACAAGCAAAATGTCGAGCATCGCCACAGTGGGGTTCCTCTCTTCAGATGGCAGAAGGATAGGGGACGTTGGATAAACACAATAGTGTCGCGTGTACGGCATCCAGCCAGGTATGAACTGAAAAGATTTTCGCACGTGGCACTCATCCCCCTCCTCTTTGCTTCCCTCTGGGTGCCTGTCGGTCCCACAGAATAAATTCAGGGTCCCTATTCTGAAAACCTTCTACGGTCCACCGTATCTCATCTAATCCATATAAAAATCCGAGATAAATATAGCGATTACGCGACCTGCATCCAATGAAAAAAGGAGGAGGACACGAAACAAAACCCTCTTTGAACCGTCAGATTTGTCAAAGGATTGGACGAGGGATGTGGGTCACCAGATGCGACCGAGGATGCCATCCGCCTGTGAATGAGTCCAGTTCTGAGGGTAATGATGCTTAATCCTTAGAATAGGAAAAAATGTCTTGGAATATATAGTGAAACAAAAAATATTCTTCGTTTGAAATGGTTTAAAAATAAACGACTGTTTAAATGGATAATTTTACGGTTAGGTAGATGGCGCTTGCGCTTTACCCAAGATTCAATTCAAGATGCAGGGAGATGGGGAGTGAAAAAAAATCTTCCTTTTCACAACTGGTCTTTTCAAGGAGAAAAGAATCCAGCAATTTACGAGCCTCTGATAGTCTCCTGTTATTAAGGTCCTCATTCAAAATCTAGTGAAATATTACCCCACGCGTTTGTCTAAGGGGGTAAGTGTAAAAGAAGGGGTTACATTAAAAGGCCATCTCTATCCAAAGCACGCATAGTGCGTGCTACAACAGCCGAAAAAGGGTTAGAAAAAAAAATGAAATTGTTGAAAAGGGATTTTCAATTGCAGCACACGTGAACTAAAGTGGTGATGTCCACTAAACACGAAGGTCAACGCAAAGCTTGACCACTATGTATTTAACCCCTTAATTCGACCATAATCTGGCCTTGCACCTATAGTCAAAAGACTCGTTATTTCACATGGCTGATATTTGAGATGTCAAGTGCAGCTGCAACCAAACACAGCCAATTAGCACAGTTGCCCGTACAATTGATTTGCGCACGCGCAAAACACACATAAAATCGAGGTGGAAAAAAAAAGGGTTGTCTTAATTCCCTTAAAACTCTCTTCATTAATCCAGTCGCACATAAACAACAAATTAAAAACAATACTTTTTAACTACTTTTTACTCGCAAACAGCCGGTGCATTAAATAATCCTTAACCTGTAATTAAACACTTTTCAAGACCAAAAATGCACACATTTCAACAAAATTACATTTGAATGGAGTCAGTCGAGTGCACATTGTTTCAAATGAGATGTTTATGCATCTCCCACATTCACGGAAGGAGTTAAAAAAAATCTCTCCTCGCCAGACAATGAGACAAGCAAGAAATTTATGTTGGTCACATATTAATTTTTCAGCAGCTTCACGTTGGCAGTCGCTTTCTAGTGCGCGTCTCCAACGCGTCTCCAACGTACAATTAGCCCTGTGCTATTTTCGCCCAAAACTGTCGGCTTATTTCCTAATTGGACTGGAATTACTTGTCCCAGCCAGGGCTTAATCCAAATTTCACGCTCAATTTAATTGTTTATGAGAAGATTTAGACCGACACTAAATTGTTCAAATTCACTTTCAACAACAACAACAAGGTCACAACACACACATACACCCTCACATCCAACCCCTCCTCCTATCGTTCTATGCGTGTGCCCCTGCCTAGTGCCACACCCTTCTTGGTCAATATTTCGAGTCAACTGCTCTTTTAACCCTTTCACATTCGTAGAGTCTAATCAAATTAGCAAATAATTTTCATCTCATAAAAGAACATAATTTTCTTTTATACGGCGTCATTTTAACAAATCGTTATCCCCTACCCTATCTACCAACTCGTGTTATAAAGATTTTCACGTTCATCAACAGAAGGCGTCAAGTCTAACATTTTTAAACCTGGAAAAATAAAGAACTTTTAATAACAATTTTTTTTAAATAATAATTTTTAAGGGTTTTGTGGGAGAATTTCGCGAGAAAAAAAAGATGGAGAGACAAAAGATGTTTTAAAGGTGCAAGACGAGGTGTTGTGAGCATTGAGTCCCTCCTTAGGAGCATGTGGCCCCCATCTGCTAACAAATGGGTTCATTAGACGGGAGAGAAGAGGGGACAAGAAGGTGCGGGTGAAGGTAGGGAATGAAGAAGGAAGGTGAGGAGGGGCCCCCAAATGGAGAGAAGGTGGATTGGGGTTCCATCTTTTCGAGCACAACCCTGATTACCACCAATCACAAACAACAAAAGAGACCAAGAGAAAGAGGAGAGTGAGAGCGATGACCGGCGTGTTGGCCAAGTACAATGGCCGCCCACTCTTGAATTAGTGGACATTCAATGGTGGTAATGTGACTTTGACTTGAAATTTGCTCTTTGCTATGGTGCATTCACCTCTTGAAAATAACAGTGCAAACATTTTCATTTTCTTCTTCTGTTGAAAATGTTTTGTATACAATTTTTCTATCTTGAAGAGAAAAATATATATAAAGAGAAAAAAAGTTAATTCTTAGGTGCAATTTCTTTATCAACTTAATTCAATCCGAAACGAAAAAGCCAATAATAGAAACGTCTATTCTTTTTTTCTTGTGTCAGCATTCGATAAGACCAAACCAAAAAGGGAGGGTTGGGCCTTTTAATGAGCGTTTTTCTCTATCGATAAGTGCAATTCTCACTCTTATTGAGAAATGATGACAAATGAACTTTCTCTCTCTGCCTTTCCACTTTTTGACTGCCCATGTAATGTCAGAAATTGCTCAAGGTATACAATCAACTTTTCGCTTCAAATAATGCTATCACCTGTCACCATCTCACTCACTTTTTTCTCGCTTTCCCTTCCTCAACACAACGGCTTTCAATCCAGTTCCATACACACACCCCACACAAGAGAAACAGATGGGGAAACATTTATTACATTGGGCTAGAAAACTGTCATATCAGCTCGTTCAGGGTCGTGAACTCGTAACGTTTTCCATTATAAGACTTTTGGTGCTTTAAAAAGGAGATTTCTGACCCAGATGAGTCTCGTTTGGATTAAGTCTCTCTCATGTACCTGTGTGTGCTGTTCAGTCGATGCAGCTGCTAAGAGTCACACGCTCATTAGACCTGCACTCTATCTCTGTCACATCAGCAGAGACACCCCAGCCTACAACAAATTGTGGAACAAAATCACCACAGACCTCTTTTACAAACCGGAACTAAATCCTTAACTTGGTTTCATAAATCATTTTTATAGAAATAAATTTTTAAAATGCTTTTAAATCTTTTTTTTTTTTTAAGTTTTTGGTATTTTATTTAATGAGAGCCACTGGCTGAACAACAGGTCAACAAGGTGTCCTTTTTCTCAGCTCAGAGGAAGCCAAAGACCATTAACGTGGGCATGAAATGCTAACAGGTCGCCCTCATAAAGCAATTCCGGTGTATTTATCTCTACTTTCCACATGCTGCGCCTCAAAACAAGGTGCTAACTGCTGTCACCTTTAAAACCACTTCCTCTTTGTACTGAGCTGAACACGACAATAACAAAAAAGTTAACACGACGAGAGAATAAAACCTAAAAAGGTTAAAGGAAGAGGCTGAAAAAGAGTGAGAAAAAGTTATTTTTAAATTTAAAACCTATTTTTTTCATCACATTCAGGTGTAAATCAAAACAACTCGAGTGTTTCACTGCTCTTTTCGTAAAAATAGCAAACAGAAATAAAACTCTTTAAATGTAGGTAGAAAAAAAAAGGATGAGTTGAAAAAAATATGGCGCCAGGATGAACCCAGTCATGAAAACATGTGCCAAACATTCTCAAAAACACCTGAAACACATCTATTTAAGATTTGCTTATACAGGTGAGCGTCTATAATTAAAACAAAGCGCCACCTACAAGGCAAAATATGGGCACAGGGCCAATTTTTGGCGTTGATTGAGTCTCACGGCCAGCCGTGAACTATTACCAAAGGTTACAAGAGGTTATCAATATTCTCTTGCCACGTTTTCTCGAGTGTATACAGGGACGAGTGAGTTGCTTATCTCAATAAACTTCACTTCACTTTGAATATTTGCAGAGCACTCTCCTCTACTCTCAACGGGTTTTTGTACTTAACCATGTATAAAAGATGTAAAATGACGACGTAAAAAATTAAAAATTATTTTAAACAAATTAACACTTTAGAGGAGTAAATCATTAATTTTTAAGTGGCGTTTTCATTTTTATAAGTGGCAGTGACCTCTAAACGTATTTGCAATGTACATAACCTCTGATCTATCCACGTTCATGCGTGTACAAAAAAGAAATTAAATACGAGCTGATATGGACGGTATTTATCAAAACGAAAAAAAGTAAATTATACATGTGACCCAAAACGACGGGTCGACTTTTGAACCACGTATACACAACAGGTGGAGTGCGGGTTGAAAAAGTATCTTCAACTTTGTACTCAACACTGCTTTCGTTTCTAAGATAACCAAAGAAATTAGAAACTATATTTGATAAGGATTTCCTGAACACGAGGTTTTATCAATTTTTCAATTTTGAGTATTAAAAAAAAAATAATCAAGATATTATTTTCTTATAAATACCAAGTTAGCCAACAATTAATATTCTATATGTTTATGTACTTAATGCCTCATGAAATTCTGTTATAAAGAAAGAATTCGTTATTTCATAAGATAAACAAATGAAATGTCATCGTCTCTCATTAAACTCAAAATGGGGTAAAATAAACAAAGTGAATGACTAGATTTTGGACCTAAAGTTTTTTTTCTCTTCAATGGCCCATTAAGAAAATATTTGAAAAAAAAATATGGAAACAAGTTTCACGTTTCTTTTTACAAAATCAACGTCTTTCTCCTGCCAAATATCACCAGCGCCACCTTCTAATTAAACACCAGGTTAAAACGAAAATAAAAAGTACCGGTAATTCGAATGAGCAGACTTAGCAAACATTTTTCAAATAAACAAAGCCGCGTTAAGCAGTGAAATCTCATAACTAAATCAATTTCCCAACCTCTTTCAACAAAACAAGAAATTTGTCACCGCCTTATGTTTACCTCTAAAACGAGAGGGGAAAAAATTCCTCGTTAAAAAAGAGAAAAAAATCTAGAACGAAAAAAAGTAAAAGTTTCCGGTGATATAGGGAGCAAGAAATATGACTCTGACTTATGGATTATATCTGATTAATTTATCAAACTTTTATTTTTTCAAACCCCATTTAGATTAACGTTTAATTCAGTAGTTAAAATCTTTTTTAAAAATCTAATACAGCATCTAAATAAACACAAAAAAATATTCAAAACGTGGAATTTAATTGAGTTGATGAAGTGCACATTCTTAAAATACCTCTTCCAATTTACAGGAGCAAATTGCCCCTATTTCCTTCTTCCTTCATTATAAAACTGAATGTGGCAACTTGTGGTCATTGTTAATACTTTTCTTTTCTCTTTACCTTTCTACTCTCCTATTTCCGCGTGTTGAAGGTGAGCTGGACCTGATTAGCTATCACCAACTAGCAGGATATCCTGTCACTATACCTGCAACTGACTTAACAAAGTGACGAGACAGGAAAAGAGCAAGAATAAAATATAAAAACCATTTATTTTAAACTGACAACCTTTTATTCGAACGCAATATCCAACCATAAAAATAAATCCTTTTCACCTGTACGCCAATATCAATCAAGAGAAAATCCCAATATCCAAAAACAAAATAAAGAACAAGAAATGACATATTCTTTCCTCGCTTTGCCTTCATCCGTCTTTTTAAAAAACTCTTCTTTCGCCTTTCCCTTTAGAATCTGCAAATGCGATTGCACATTTGCAGCGCACGGGCACAAGGTTGAAGGAACCAATGTCTATTCAACTTCATTCACACCTGGATTCCGATTTCACAGCGAGTGCCGAAGCTGCGTCTCCTCCTCGCGTTGATGTTATTATCTCACCCCAACTCGTTCTATTCCATCTCTACCTAAGAAGAAACGATTCACCTCCAATGCACTTTTCAATCTCCTATTCAAACTAATAACATTCACACCTGAAACAGTCAGCGAATAATTACAAATCCAACCTGAACAAACAATTCCCGTCTATCCCTATACAATTTATCACTTTTAGAAAAAATAATAAACGCACCAAAAAATGTATAAAAAGAAAACACATTGCCAGAGCTTTCTAATTGAATTACTCACATGTGAGTGAGTAAGAGGTCCCCAGTCACTTTTTCTCTTAATCATAATAAATGTGATCTTTTTCCAGACCCCCCTCATGTCCATCTTTTATCCCCGCCCTATTCTCTGCCTGTTTTCTCTCATCCACTTGCCAAACTGAAATGTCATTTATTAATAAAAATAAAATAAAGTGACTAATGTTTTTTTTTGTCTTTTCTCATCTCGAAAAAAGGGAGTCATCTTTCTTCTTGTTTGGATGGAGCAAGCATTTTCTTGTGAAGTAATTACCTGATCAGTTGCACACAATGGACGCTGGCCTAATTTATGGCGTTTATTTTGCAGTGTGCTCCACTCGTCTCTCCTGTAATTGCTCCAACGACAAAGTTAATTGTCGCCAACTGATCCTATCACAAGAGAGCCATATTTAACGTCGAGGAAAAGTGCGCAAATGCAATGGAAAATGAAAGCCTCCTTCCCAACCCAAAGTCAAGTCGACTTGGTGCAATTAAAACAATTACCCCATCTCCCCTCCTTACTCTTTTTCTAATGCTTCAACATTCCCCCTTTGACCTCTCCTCCGCTCGTTGGATGATATTTTCAAATTAATTGATCTACTGCATACCTTGGTAATAACGTAATCTTTTAATGAAATTTACACCTTCGTGTTAGTAATTAATTTCACAATTACGATCCAGCTGCACAAAAGTACAATTAATGAATTTAGTGGTTTTCCTTTCCAATTAAAATTTCAACACCATCAAACATCAACACAAACTCTCATAAAATCCATTTTTAATGTCAAACCTATCAAATTTCAAGTAAAATATTTTAAAAATTTCAAATCAATTTTTTCTCCACTTAACTCATCAATTTCTCCCCACCTAGTTTCTCTAAAACTTTAGAATAGCATTTTTTAGAAAGACTTTTTCGCTCATCATCATATTGAAAGTATAGAGAGAAAAGAGATTGATTAACTTTTGAGCGAAAAATTATTCCAAGCCAAAGCTTAAGTAAATAAACTCGATAATGATACAGTTGGCAAGTGAAGCGGGGGTCTCCTTATATAAGAAGTCACGAATTAATGAAGCGAACCACCAACTTCAACTACAAGTCAACGTGGCAAAGATAAATGAACGCCACTTCACCCTCTCGTTCCTTTGCCAAAACCCCGCCCCGACAACGGGAAACTGGGGGAGAAAGAAAGAGCAAAGACTGGGAGGGGAGCCCCTCCATTTTACCCTCCTTCCTTATATAATGATACATCAACCTTCGAGTAAAGGAAGGTAATTAATGACTCTTCTCATTAATTACAATTACGGAAGCTAATTCACCACTTCAAAATTACAAGTCAAAAGTATTTAATGAAGAGGTAGACCCTCTCGTTTGTCCTCCCCTATCGTTGAATACAAACCTGGCGGCTTGAAATCTCTGAAAGCCAACACCAGGTGTAGCTGCGTGCAACTTACCCCAAAATGGAAACGATCTATTTGCACAGGTCAATGGGCCTTAATGGCAAGAGCGGGTCTAATTAGCAGCGTTCAACCTGTCCATTTACATCAAAGTTGCATCACATTTGGTTTACAGTTTTACGTTTCCGCCAGTAAGCGCACAAACACGAACCGCAATCCATTTCACTCCGAAATCCCACGTAATAACTCAAACGACTATTTCCTGTTTCTACGACTGCAACAACAACTCGACTGTAGATAAACCTAAAAGGCAACAACCGACAACCAAATAAACAAAAAAAAGCGACTTCCAATTACAAGTATCCCCCCACGAAGTATTTCAATATATGACGTCATACAATACATACAATTGAATAACTGTAATATTTCTATATCGGATTCACAGCTTTGGTGAACTGACGCATTGACCACTATAATTGATCTAGCAATATCAACAAACTCGACCTGACACAATAGCCATGGAAATATGATGCACATAGGCACACAAGGTGATTATCTAATCCTCACCCTCCCCATCCACACACACAATCCTGCAATATTTATCTGCAAGTTCCAGTCTCGTGTTCATTCCATTTACTCATCCCCCCACGAGTTCCAGTGGAAAAGATGCTGGAAATGAAATCCCTCTCTACGCCAGCACATTCCCTTCCCTTCCTTTTCCCCCTCCACCTCCACATCACCTCTTCGCCCCTCTCTCCTGGCCCCTTCTCTCACCCTCGTTCGACCAGGTGCAGACGCAGGATGCTGCTCTCCTGTCTCTCCTTGCATCTTCCCTCCGGTGGATGCAATGGATTCTACCCTTTCGACTGTCCCTTTCGTCGACTGATTAAAATCCTCCCATGTGGAAAAGAGACTCGCAACCTCAGACACGCGTGACAGACAGCTGTGACGTCGGCCTGGCCACAGTCACAAAATAAAGCTTTCAACCAATACTAAGAAAAATCCTGTCAACAAAACCGAATATTGACACGTGATTCTTGGGTTATTCCATTTACTTCATCAACCTATGATTCACAACGCAATTCCCATTTCATCATACCTGAGCAAATTAATAAATTCGCTTTGTTTTTCTCAGTGAAGGTAAAAAAAAAAATTAAATCTTTGAAGAACGAAGGGGAAAAATTTTTTCCATAATGTGCGATAAAATATCATAAAAATCTCACAGACCTACACTCCCTGTGTTCCACAAATAGACAAATCCATTTCCTCACCCTACTATAGGTATGCATCATCCACGCACACAGGAGGGCTCCGAATAATTCCTGCACATGGTCATGATGACATCATCCTGATTAATTTTGGAAGGTATCAAGTCCATTTCGATCGTTCCCATTGGGTTTCCTGATTAATTCCTGGTGGCGTTTATCATCGATGGGGCATTCCCTCACACTCTACCTTGTCCTTGGCCCCTTACCAACATAAAAAAATGCGCTTAAAAAATTTCCCCTAAATTGCGTTCCACTACCCTAAAAAATTTATGGCGAAATTTTAAAGGAAAAAAAAAAATATTTTTTTATTGGTCGAATTCTATTTAAAAAATTCATTACCTTACCAATTTAAATATAAAAGAATGAGTCAGGTTGAGTATAAAGAAAAGTGGGCTTCCATCGTCTACACGCGAGCACCGCAGGAATGCCCGCTATGTCGACCATCCCTAAATGGAGGCTGTAGGGAGCAACTATTCCTGGGCCAATGGACAAATGATGTGACCACCACACGACCAACAGTTGCAACTCCCCCGAGCCGTGGTACGAAAAGAGACTAAGGGACGGAAACCCGCGCGATTTACCCTGCAGGGAAGGGGATTTTCAAACGTGGCCATATGTGAATTGCGAATCACTCGATTAACAGGAAATGAAGTAACAGACGATATTTTTTTCCCCTTCATCTATTTCTATATATCAGAATGACATTCTAGAAGGCCGATTGCGCGAATCAAATTGCTCTTTAACGGCAATGAATCATCAGCTTTAAAGGTTGAAGTGTAGTCGATGAATGAATGAACACAATGTGTCTGCACCACGTGCATGTTCAACGTGTAAAATTACACACGAGCGTCACCTGCACAGGTAACCTTGTCTAAAAAGGCTTAAAGCCTGCAACCATTCTAAAATCCCCTCAGAAGCCAAATGGCAGCACCCGTCCAGCCTCTGGAGCCAACATCAACCTGCCCTAAGCGCGCTGCTCCTGCTGCTTCTTATCGCCACATACCTTCCCGAGCAGCGACCGTGAGCATCTCACCTTACACATTTTCTGCCAACTGCCAGATCCATTCCTTCCTGAGCGAGTTTCAAGACACATCTCGCTGACTGGACAATTTCATTCTCCTACACACATTCACAATACAAAGGTGTGCACACAAAAGAAAAAAAAATGAAATAAAATAAAAAAAAAGAAATTGTCCCTAGAGGAAAATAAAAAGGATAAAAAAAATATTCACTTGATTCATTCGATTTGAAGTAATTCTGCGGTTTTAAAAAGAAAAAGAACATGATCCGATAGAGAGAATTCAATTAAGATAGAGGGCGTTTGGCATCTTGAGTCCGCTGGCGAGGCGAATATATATGCAGTGGCTTAATTTATTTTCCATGTCAGAGTGAAGTGCTATTGACTATATTGATGGCCAGGCGCCCATTCGCTCAGGCCGCGTGTTCTGAATGGCGAGGTAGAATAGATCGGAGAGACCGAACCGTGCGGAAGGAGAGGAGGCTGGGGTGGAGAGGAGGAGGAGGAGGTGGATGGTGGTGTAGCCCAATATTCCACACAGCCCAGCCGGGAACACCTGGACTCAAGTGTGCATCCAGAAATAGGGAGTTTGAGGCTCAATAGCCGTGCTGCTGGCTTCTTAATTTACAGTCAACACCCAAGGGAAGTGGAAAGGGGATGTGTTGGGGGGAGCGAGAAAAGGAGCAGAGAAAGAACACCACCAAAAAATCGTTGGTGTTGCTCACTAGTTTAAACAAGTAGATTTATAACTTGGACAACTTTCGTGACAATATCACATAGAAATGAATAGGATTTAAAAAAAGTATTTA
>JAQGAS010000228.1:0-72450 GCA_034686365.1 Pachymerium ferrugineum | reverse complement strand
AATGGAAGAAAAGGTAGTACATTATACCATCTTTCACCCCCAATATTAATATTTTTAATGAGAGCCCCCCTTTAATAACACGCCAACTTCTTGATATACCGCAATTAAGAACACTATTTTATCCAGAGGCTTTATTTTTGAAATTAAAGTGAAGTTCAATGTGATGTAAGAAAAGACTTTTTTTTTATTTTACGGGAAAATTCAACACAGTAACACAAAGTGAATCTTTAAGGATGATAGAAATAAATTATTGCTACATATTTTTCTTATAAAATAACATTTATCAAACCTCCTTAAATGTTATTAAAGTTAAAAAGAAATAAAAATAAACTTTTCCAACCATATCTACTTGTTCTTAAGTTTTACTGGTCATTCTATACTGATACTTTCAAAAATAAAGCCATACAAAAAAATACACAACCCATACTTCACCAACCTGGGCTGTAAGGTGAACACTTTCCATCGTCCATGTTCGATTGTGACACACTATTTCCAACAATACTCTCATGTCTTCTTCCCATCAACCCCTCTGCCATCCTACTTCCATTACTACTGCCACTCTCCACCGTATTCTGATTCATCTGATGGGCAATTATTGCATCAATCAAGCACATGGCCGTAAACCCTTGCCCTGAACTGCCACCAGACGCCGGTGCATTCTGTGGCGAATCTTTCTCCAACGCTTCAAACAAAAAATTCTTTGCGTCCTCCATTACATCTCTTCCACCCGGATTGGGTCTTTCTCTCATCCCACCGTAATTAATTTCTTGTCTTCCTCTGGGAGGAGGTTCCTCGTGATGATAACGACTCATCTCTCTAGCCCTTTGCCTCTCCATATCATGTGCCAACTGCTGCTGATGTAACTGTTGCAATGGTTTGTGCGGATGTTGTTCTCGCTGCTGCTGCTCCCTCTGGTGTTGAAGGTAATGTAGCTTATCCGGAGGAGGCGGATACATGAGTCTAATCTGTGGAGGATCTCTATCGGCGTCCAGTGTGATTACATCCGGAGTTGATGATTTGTCATATCGTGGGTGATGGTGTGGCGGTCTAGGATAATGTCGGTCCCTCACATTTCTCATATCTACTTCTTTAGGAATCGACAAATTAGGTTGGGATGCAGCAACCTCGACAAGTGTCTTTAACGGTGGATGAACAGGATGAGTGTACGCGTGTCTAGGAGATGCTGACCCTTTATTCATAAATGCTATATCATGTTCAGTGATTCTCGGTGAAATGGATTTGGGTGACTGAATTACAGATGGTGGCTTGTTCGCTTTACTTGTCACACTCCTAATGACAGTCTGTTGTACAGGTGGTGGTGTTGAAGTGCTTGGAGAATGAACTGGTGGTCGAGACCACGAAACTCCCGGGGATAAGCTGATGGGCTCACCTCCGGGTGGAGTTCTGGTCGATTCATTCAAATGGTGAGGAGATACCGGGTGCCGTCCTGGATGATGATGATGTAAATACGTGCCTTGCATGTAAGCCCCTGGTGGCGGATACTGATACATTGGATGCATACGTGAATCCGGACTCGCTTCGGACACTCTGGGCGACATTCTTGACGGCTCTTTCTCATTTGAATTACTATTGCGACGAGTGGCCATTTGCTGCGACGTTATGAAATCGGTCGTGATGATGTCGTGTCGGGAATTGAGCTGAGGTTCACCAGAGTACGCATTTCGAGAATATCCCTGATAGTTATACGGCCCCGTTGGCGACATCTTACGATAAAAATTCTCAACAGACGCCTGTTCGTAAACAGCTGATGACAATCCCATTCGCGGCAAACTCGATTCCGATGACATGCGGCGCACGGAATCTCTTACGTCATAACCCATCGAGGGTGGCGTATGACTGGGCGGTTCATTGCGCATCATCGGGGACGCTTTCTTCATCGCATTTTCCTGCTGAACGGGAGTGCCAAGTGTAATACTACCACCCTCTTTAGGGTGAGGACACAGTAACCCTTCATATCGACCCGCATTGTGCAATAGCGGCATCGGTCCGCCAATGTTTTGATTAACCGGTGTCCCATGGGTGATCGACCCAACTATCATCGGTGACTTGTCCACTTTCATGGGCAGCTTAGGCGACATGCTCTTTGTTGTAGCGATTAACGGCGGTATAGGAGGGACGGAGTTTTTCATCACTTTCTGTCCAGATTTAGTCACGAGATGAGGTGAAGTCGATCTCGGGGGACCCGGCATCGGCATCATATGATGCATAGACTGCACATGACGCTCTGATACAAATGCTGATGGAGATTTCGTTCGAGGTTCAGGTGGCCGGTGGTAGTAAGCCTCGCGGCTCGAGTCTATTAGCTCTGATGTTCGAGTGTACTGATTCGAATGTGCAGGTGGTGGAATTCGATCTACATGCGGATGATGATGCGGGTGATGCTGCACAACATCTGGACTCTTCCGAACCAATGGATGTTCGCGCATACGTGAGTCGTACGGCGGGGATCGTTCCCTAGCTCGGTTTTTCATTGACAAGTCTAGAGTTTCATCCTGTAAGGCGTAAATCGGTTGGTGGTAAACTTCTCTTTGAGGTGGCGGCGGTGGCGGCGGTGGTGGTGGCGCTTGGTACTGATTTCTGTAACTAATGTCCCGACACCTGTTGTTTTCTATGGGAGGACCTGGAGATACATTGATGGTTTCAATGTTTTTAGGTCCTCCGTTGTTATTGTCCGAATTGAGTATCGTATGGATGTTTGGACTAGATGAGCTAGGATTGTTTGCGCCATCTAGTTTTGAACTCATTGTTTTTTCTACCGTCATGTTTATGAGAGCTTTTACAGTGCTGGACCAAAGAAACTCTTTTGCTGGGTCTTTTTTATTTGGGTACTCAGACGTTTCTTTCACATAAGACGTCGCCCGGTGCATTGACTCTCCGAGATCTCGCATAGGCAATTGCGGAGGTGCATCGCACTCGTTGCCGCCTTGGCCTTCGTCCGCACTGACTGTAGCACTGCTGTCGTAATCAGCGACTGGCGGGTTTTTGATGGTAGAGCTGGAGTCTTTCTGTGTCACAAATTCGAGATCGTCATCCTTTTTGTCCGGGGAGCTTTCCTTTTTCACATCGTCCGGAGGTTTGCGGTCAGAATCTGAGACTAGAGAAATTTAAAATGATTAGTGTGTTTGGAATTAAGATATTTAGTTTAATACCATCATTCAAGTTTTTGCAAGCAGGACTTGGTGCACTAGCGGTGTCGCTTGTGTCAGGATCGGGAGCTGCATCTTCTTCACAACTGGATGTTGTCTCACCGCTTTCCTCTTCGTCAGTAACTGTTGGTGGCCCTTTGGCTTTGTCCCGGTTTTCAAGTTCTTGGTCTTCCATTAGCTACCGAAGAAAATGAAAGTTTAGATACAGCAAAAATATAACGAAAGTTATAGAACATACCTTTTTATGTTCCTGAACCAAAGCATCCAAATCCAACTTCCGACGATAATTGAAATAAAAATTCTTGCACTGAGCTTCAGTCTTGGTCACTACCATGGCAGCAATTTTTGTCCAATTCGTTCCGTGTTCCCTTAACCCTTGTTTTGCCACGTCCATTTCCTCCTCGGTCCATCTCGACGTTTCAACTCCTTCAGGTATTAACTGCACAAATGGCTCGTTTGTATTTGGATTCGTACCTAGACGACGAGCTATTCTATTAAAGCATGCTGAACAACATTTCTTGACTTCCGGAGGAATTTCTAAATAAACAAAAAACACGAATAAAAACTTAACAAATATCAAATACAATTTTGAATTAGTACTCACGTAAATCCTTAATAATAGGATCGCGAATCTCGTTTGACAACTCATTCCATTTTCCGGGTAGGGGACGTAAGCGTTTGACTTTTCTTCTGGGAGTTTTACATGTTGGAATTGGACATCTACAAAACAAATAGCGTTTTATTAAAAACCTATTAAAGTAAATAATATTTCCCCCCGAAATGCCCTTTGAGGTCAGTGTTTTTAAACGGCTCTTTTTTTGCTGAACACCGAATTCCCCCGTCCCCTTTTTTATGACACGCGCCAATAACCCCAATTTACATCCCTAACACTTCCCTCAGGTGTCACCAACGCGAAATAAGCACGCAATGAGAAGCAGCAATTTCCGGAAAGTTCATAAAAATAAAATTACTAAAAAAATATATACATAATCGTGAGTTCAGCTCGGAAACTGCAACTTCAATTCGAGAAACATGATTATTAAAGAGTCCAAATTAAGATAAGATAAAAAAAAGTTACTAAAAATAAATGTTTTCCCAAATGAACTCACACTGCAAAAACTTTTTTAAAAAAAAAATAAAATAAACTGCAAAAACAGAAATAAAGCAAGTGTGTGTACATACTGGGTGTACCTTCGCCGTACAGACCTGCAGCGGCACGAGCTACAAACTCGGGACTCATCCGTAACATCCTCCTCCTTTAATCCGTATTGAGCACAGTTTCCTTTCGTCACCGGGCGACTTTGTCCATAGTGTTCAAGCATTGTTTTACAAACAGCGCAAGGATGAGGTCCGCCTGATTTATCTGATATGAAATATAAAATTCACATTCTGTTAATAATCATACTTTTAATCAAGGTCGACTTTTTAAATTTAAAAAAAAAAAGTGAGCTCTATTTTCACCTCCCCCTTCCCGAAAAAAATTTTATAACCATAAATTTCAAACACCAAGGTCGGGTCATTTTTTAAATATTTTTCTTTAGACTGAAATATGAATTTACTAAGTACTGAAAAAAAAATTAGTCATCAATGAGTAATGAACAAAACGTGCATTCATTAGGAATTTTTGTTCACAAAAAAGTAGTCAAATTACAAAACAGTTAGCTGAAATATTTACAATTAAAATTGTACATGGCTTCCCGAGCGACAAATACGCTGTGCTTTACCCCAAAAATTAATTCATAGCAATCACTGACTATAGGATGTATTGCCAACTTCTCAAAATTGAAAATAAGTTTGCAGTTCGGAAGAAAATCTCATCATTCATTTTGACGAACCACCAAACTTAACATCGTCACACATTCCATCTAAAAAAAAAACTAATCGACCGGTTCGTGTCTATGTCAAGCACAGAAAATTCATCGAATCGATTAAAACCGTTCCCACTCACTCGTATCCAAAATTTGTGAATCAATTTAAGGAAATCAACGTTTTCATACCTTTCAACTGCCGGAATTTTTTTCCCCTGAAACAGTTCCGTCCCTTTCAATTCAATTTTGACAAAATTTCCAACCTTGAAGAGCTGATTTTTATGCTGAGCTAAATTTTTCAACTACGAGCAGATGTGCCTAACTGGTGGCGCTTCAACCAAGGTCACTCTATTAGAACGAGTTGGAGGCACAGGAAAAGCGGGAAAAAGTTGTTCAAGGCCGCGGAACCGCCCCGACCGTTTGCGGGGTTGAAAGACAAAAGTCCTTGGCAGAAAATTAAATTTAAAAAAAAAAAAAAAAAAGCTAAGAGCGAAAGGAAACAGCGAGAGAAAAAAAATCGTAAAGCAGTTTAAAGGTTATGTTCGTTTTTATGACCAGATCCAATGACTGAAAAATACATGTTGACGATTTGTAAATCTTATATCCTATGAATCAGATGCATTTTAATGCCTAATAAATCGCATTATTGTCTCTTATTTGTAAATTAATGGGAGTCATAATAAGTGGATAAAGCCATTTAGACGTTTGTTTTAAAAAAGAGAGAAAGGAAAAAAAAAAATCCGACCTAAACTACCCGATTTTAATATTTAAATGCCTAAACATTTAAAAATACCAAACAGGGTCACTATTGTCTTTTATTTGCGGTAACACGAGAGGCATCTCAAAATGACCGTGTTTTGACAGTGGATTGCAATCTCTACTAATTAATGTCAACAGCTACAAATTTCGTAAACCTTATGATGAAACGAACATTCAACCATACAAACTTTGCTAAAATTGTTTCGTAAACCACAACTCCTGAAATTTTACATTAAATGAATATCAAGTTTATTATTTATTTAATCCGAAGAGCTAAGGAAAGTGAAAGTTCTACTTGAATTTCTGTTATTTTACAATTTCATGTGTGTAGTTCACAACATTTATTTACAGATTCACGCAGAATCAAACCTTGACACAGTGTATAAACCTTGTAAACTCCCATCTAGTGTCAATTTCCTCAACTAATACTCGCTTTTATATTAACTTGCAGCAATTCATTAACATAATAAAGAAATCGCATATGAAAAGCAAACAAAGCAAGAACAAACAGCAAAGTATAGTGGAAGCCACTTTCGCTATGCAATCACTGAGATAGAAACCCATTTTACATATTCTTTTTAGTCATGTGTACTCAACAAATCACAAGGGGGTGCACTGTACACGACTATGTAGCGAACCCTCCTTCTCTCGTTTGCTGCGTCTCTACTTCTCATCCAATCAGCAATCACGTGGAAATTGCAGACAAATTCCACTTAATTTTTTTAATGCAAAATAATATAAATAATGGACTAATCAATCTAATAAAATATTTTTATCGCGAATTTAATTCGTGAAATTTAATTAGATGTATTAGACCTACAAACAAAAGATTCCCAACAACAAAAACTAGACAAAACCCAGATTTTAACTTTTTCTCTCATTAAAATGAATGACATCATAATTTCAAAGCCTCATAAACCTTTAGGAACTTTCCTTTCACTACTTCCACTAGTTGACCTTCAAGAGATATAAAAGGAAAAAAATTCATGAATCACCTCACATAACACAGCCTTAAGAAATTAAAAGCGAGGCTCTAAGAAAGAAAGAAAAAAAAAAAAAAAAAAAAAAAAAAAACCCTCCACTGTCATACCCCTATCAATTAAGCATAATCCAATTGCCAATTCAAACAAAACGCACACTTCAATTGCCTCGACTCCCAAATCACTTCGTGTTGACAATAGAGGGGCGCCCCAGCCAAAACCCAACCTTTAATAACTTTCTAATTTTCAAAAACAAACATCGAAACGTCGAATCCATCGTCGAGCACCCTCCATCGACCCCGTCGACAAACTGCCTATTAATTTTGAATCGACTCCATCTCCCGAGAGACAAACGTACTACACACACAAAAAAAATCCCTCCCTCTTCCAACCACGACGATTCATTGGTTGAATTTACGAGCCAATACACCGCGACGCCACCGAATAAAACCCTCACAAAATCACCCGCTGTCAAACAATCTACAAGCAACATGTCCGAAGACGACGGAGACGTGCTCGTAATTGCCGGCGGCCATCTCTTTCGCACCCATAGACATTTACTACAATCAAACTCTGGTTACTTCAAATCCTTCCAAAACGACCTCTCGTGGTCCTCAGTTTCACCCATCTCTCTTCCTACTATCCCGGCTCCGTCTTTCGCTGCTTTACTACACTACATGTACACAGGACGGTTGTGTGTCACCGGTCACAACATCTACGAGCTCCTGCTCTGTGCTCAGATGCTTCATATGCCGCGTGCTGTTGAACAGTGCCGGCAATTTCTTCTCGATTCTTTTCCAATAGTCAATCCCAATCCTGCCCCACCAACGACCGGTTCAAATTTTCCATCGACAATTGTCAGACCGATCCCCATCAAAAGGTTCTTCGTTCCATTCCCTACACCGGATGTTCAAACTGTGATTTCAACGTCTAATAAACCAGCTGGTCAAACCGGAGAAGAACCGGTCGCGGCTAAAAATTCACCGGACAGTTCCAATAGCGACATATCCGTTTTAGATGTTGCCTGCTGTGATGGGCCAGTTACGTTTGAGAGGATTGTGAATGAAAATTACAAAGGTGAGATCGACGAGAAGAAGCCCTCATCGGCAATCGAAGGGACATCATCAACAGCAGTTACAAGTTGCGAGCCAAAGTCAACGGAAACAAGATGCGAGACAAAGTCAATGGAAACAAGATGCGAGACAAAGTCAATTGAGACTTGGAATAGTCGTAAGGCAACAACGTCATCTATTCGTTTTTCGTGTGTTTATTGCAATCATCTTTTCAAAAGTCGGTACTGCTATCAGAAACATAAAAGACGTCATATCAACCCAATATCTGCGGACAAGTGCGAAAAGTTAATAGGAAAAGATAAAAACGTTATATTTTATCCTTGCAAAATTTGTGGTGCAAAATTCCCATCGTACTATTTTGTGCATAAACATCGCAGGCACTGCCACTCCGCTACTGCCAAAGTGGATGAATGATGTAGGCCTATTTAAAAAATCGATGAATATGTGTGTGCATAAACTACCGTAGCATTGTCCTTCAGCATTGTCTAGCTATAAGCAAGATTTGCGCAAACTGTGCATCAACACAAATATAAGACATTAAAATAGGAATATTGCTTCTTCGTTTTGTAAATAGCACGTAAAGTTCAATATGAAAATGTAATGTAGGGTCGTTAGATAAAATGAACCGTACATAAATAAAATTGAGTCCAAATTACTGCTGGGATGTTGTAAGTATTAATTTCTGGTGTCTAATGGAAAAAAACTTTTATGATTTAGATAGCTACATGTTGCTAAAATCCCCACTAAAGCAACAAACAAATGCAAAGAAATCTTGTCCCTGATAATTTGTTAAATCCGTGAATCAGCCCCCTATCGGGCGTTTCCAGAATTTTGTCATATGTTATCAATTTCCGATGTATCGCTATTCTGTGTGATCTACACCATCGATGTTGAAATGTGACTTATTACAATAAAATTGTTCTGGAAAAAGGCAGTTCGATTTCGTTTCTTATAACTAGACATTGATTCTCTCCCATCCCAAATTTTTAATGGAATTGAAAATTTACGTGGGTTGAAACTTGTAATTTCAACTTTCAACACTTCAAAATTTGTCACGCAATCAACAAGCAAGACCCTTATCATTACGCAAAGTAATCCCCATTTAAAATCAATAAAAAAAGGAAATTAAAATGAAATTAAATCTACCTTGATTGTCATTTGATCCATCGTTGTCGTCGGATTGTTCGTCTCCAGTTTCAGAATCTTTTTCTTTTTTATGATCTTTATCAGTTTTATCGCTGAAAAAAAAAAAAAAAATTTCATTAAAAACGAATGACGAGAAAACGAATAAGAGGGAGGAGAGCAATGATACAAGCTTTTCATTTTATTACTCTAAACTTAAAAATAAATATTTAAACAAAATTTCCACGATAAACAAACGTCAATTTGGAAGTCCATTTACCAAATTGTCAATCTCGAAAAAAAATTATTAGCTTCAATTTTTCAATTTCTATTTACACAACATAATCATTCGAGATTTAGTTGTGACTCAGATGAACAACCATATGTTCTAAACATTTAAATTTCTAAATAAATGATTGACATTTATGAGTCATAAGCATCACATAGTAATAGTGTCATACTATAAAAAACACATTTCAAATTTTTGCAGTCAATAAAGAGCCGGATACTCATATTTTTAGTGCAAATATCAATATCCATCTGCAACAAAAAGTTATCAAATCTAGTCATGCCTTAATTGGTGGTTTTAAGAACGAAAGAGTCAACAATTAGAAATTTTTTTTCCCAACAGCATTTTCTTTCTTTTTACTTAGACTCAATAATGTAAGGCGATAAGCTGTAGCGCACATATGACATTTGTTCAAGACTACAGATCCCAAAACACCAGCCAGGATATTCTCGTCCACAGACAAACTCAGGCAGCGCAGTTTCAATGCATTAATCTTAAGATTTGCTGTTCAGTACTTTCATTATTAAAAAATTTTAGACGTTTAAATAAAAACTCTGCTGTAGGGTCACTTCACTGTCATGTAAAGTATTTTTTTTATGAACTTACCTAGAATTTCCACCACTCGTATCTTTTTCTGAGTCTTTTCCATCCCTGTAATTGTGACTGGAATTTCCATTGCCGCCATTACTTCCATTTGATCCACCATTTCCAGACTTGGCGTCATCTGGTTGCGCATTAGCAGCACCTTGTCTCGTCGTTACTCCCGTCGACTGAGGAAATGTTATAACCAAATTCAAGTTAATCAACTCATTACTCAAAATCAATTTTATGTACTTTATTGTTTACCGTCAAACTCAGCCTGATCTTTACCTGATTTGTAGGTGGGGGTTGTTGTGGGTGTGGTTTTGGAAACCTTTTTCTTCTTACGCTGTGTTTTCTAAGCAATTGCTTATAGTTTTCACCTTTTTTTGTCAGGTAATAATGCTGGACGCAATCGGCGACACTCTGTAAAACAATGAATTGTTCAACTTTAAGCACTCTAAATTGTTAAACTCTTTTATAATAACCTTTTTTTCTAAATATTGTGAAATGAGAGAAAAATTCTTAGGATGTTGCATGAACTTTTCCTTAAAAACTGCTTTCTCTTGATCGGTCCACATATTGAGCAACTGCCGATCCCTGTGTTCGGCCATAGGATCTTCTATTAATCCGTTATGGTTATTAAATCGCAACCGCCTTTGTTTGGCATGAAGTAAAATGGGTGGAATGACGGCATAGCTGCGCATTTTCTTATCTTCTAATTCCTGCTCTTGAAGTCCATCCATAATTTCTTCCAATTCTGCGTCACTACGAACCCGTGTACCAGCCCTAAAACAAACAGATAAAGTTGTTTAATTACACAATTTCATCACAATTTAAATATTTTATCAATATGAAGTCAACAAGCAAAAACTAATCTAAAATTACTATGGAATTATTAGCTATCACATTATCGCATCACTGTGACGTAACAATGTGTTACTGATTCCGCATTTACAGTTTTCAGTTAGGGATAACAAATCTACCAACATTCTCCACAGATTTTTCTCATTTTTTTCTAATTTTGTTTAAGCTCAACCTTCTTTTAATTGACCTCTATGCAAATCAACTCTCAAACTTCATTCCAATTTACCACCTTTTCCTTGGAAAAGCTTTTATTCCTCGTTTTAAATTTTTGTAAACTCGAATATAAAGTACAGTCGTTTATTACGAATTACACAAAATCCCAAATAAAAAAATAAAATTATAAAAATATAAAACAAAATACAGAATTACAAACTGTAATACTGGTAATATCACTTTATCCTTCAAATAGTATCACAACACGAAAAACTTATTACCTGGAAAACCTTTCTTTGTCTTCCCGCTGCTTTTTAAGCTCTGGAAATTGTTTTTCATAAAACTCTCGCATTTTCGCATCTTTCCCTCTACAAAAAAAAAATTAAAATTAAAAAAAAAAAAAAAGGTCAAGATTTATAAAAGTCAAAACTTTACTTTCTCTTTGCACTATTCTCTGTTCTTTCAACCTTCTTTTGCCACTCTTGATATAATGTGTTATACGAGTCAGTTAAATGTTGATCACGCTTTTGCCGATTTTGATGCCGCTTTTGGAATAAATTAATTAATTTCTTCTTAAATGCCAGATACCTAAGCGGAGAATGTAATTAATAACAGATAATTTCCTACTATTATCGGACATACTTTCTTTTATTTTCATGATAAATGGCCGTATCAGAAGGTTGATTGTACAATGGCTATTAAAAAAAAACGTAAAAGATTATTATTAATTTGGAAAAAAAAATTCTTAACATTGCTACATCTCATTTGTTATTATTACTTTTAATGAGTAAAGGAAATGTAGAGAAAAAAAAAACTCGCCACGTGTAAGTTCATGTACAAAAAGAGCTCACGCACGTCAATAAAAGTATCTATAGACTAAATCAATTTCAGGAAGCATGCGCATCACGAGTTTTCCTCATTCCAATCTTCAACAAAAAAACCGAAAAAAAATGTTTTCACCTCTCCATGTACCGATTACACAATTTTAATTTCCGTATATTTTTTATATATTTTTTTTACTGAAAGCAAGTTTTGTCAACTAACAGTGACTGCGCTTTTTCGAAAAAGTCAATAGTATAAAATATGAAATGAAAATGTATATTACCATTTCTACTTTTGGCCCCAACTTTGCGAGATTCTTACGAGCTTCTTGCACCTTTTTCTGCAAACAAAAACCAGTTAATTTTAAACTAATAAATTGCATTTGCTTTAAACTTCACACTAATTTAAACCTTTTACTCGGCTTTTTAAAAGCTAGTGCCCCAACCACCACCACTATAAACATTCATTTCCATAGCCTAACTTAGGCTTCAGAAATGCCTGCATTGTACGAAACTGTAAATTTACTTCTAAAAATAATAAAAGTCACTACAGAGAAGTATGAAAACTTGCGTGAAATGTTAAGCTCCTATATCATATCGTAATCATAAGAAGCATATTCAGTCAAAACATTTTTACTGTGAAGCTTGGTTTTACTGCTTTTAATTTTTTATTTAATTACCCTATTTTCAGCGTATATAGTTTGAGCTACGCTTTGATGTTTCGGTTCTGTCGGACAGGTGTCGCGACTTTTGTCTTTCGTCTCTGGGTTTGCGGCTACCATTTCCAATTCGGCCTAGCATTTAAAAAAAAAGACAAATAGAATAAAGTAAACTGTACTGAGAATTCTTGAATATAAAAAAAAATTGAATAGTAAATCCTTTTTGAAAAGTCAGCAATTTTTTTTTTTGGAGGGGGAGAAATATGCTTGCATAAGGCATAGCCGAAATCAATACATTATGTTAATACTGGAAAAAAACTTTTTTTTTGTATTTTTTTTATGTGGGCAATAAATTTTTATTATAATCGTATCTCACCTGCTTTTTCTTTAATTTTGAAATCTGCGATTCGGCTTTGGCAATTTCTCTATCCACTTTACTAATTTGTTGTAATAATTCGTCTTTGGACGATCTCATTGGTAACGAATCAGGCCGTAAATCATCACCGGGTAAAGTCGGAGAAATTGCCTCCACTTGAGGATTATAAGCCGGCTCCTATACAATATTAAAAATAAATGAATGAATGCGAAAATTTTCAATCAAAAAAAAAAAAAAAAAATTATAATATGCCAAAACAAAGAACCCATAATAAAGCAACACCTCCGCCTTTAATAATTATCAAATTCAATACATCTATCAGCTTTTGTCATCGAGCCAACCCAACGGAAACACTATTCTAGACACTTAATTAAATAACAGTTCTACTCTTCCCAGAATGCAATCCGATCTCGCATTGCGGAAAATTCTGAGACGAAAGTAAGACTTCACTATGTAAACAACTCTGAACTTTGAAAAAAAAATAAGGTCAATAATAAAATAGCACTTTGGTAGTCACGCGACAGTTTAAATTAAGGTTTGGTTTGTAAAAAGGCAGAGCCATGATTGGAAGCACAATTTTCCTCATCAACCTACGATATAAATAGCAATTCGAAAATATCACAAGGATACTATTTATTTACATTTTGAAATTGTCTGCTCCTCGCAGCCAATTTTGAAGTTAAAAAGAAAACTGGGGATTAATATTCTTTACGTTTACGATGACGAAAGTAATTCCAGACAAAGTCGTAAAGTGTTTTGCTTTTTCGATGGTAAATAAGAAAAAGGTTGTCACATGTCCATGACTTTAATATTCCGGGTTTGATTTTATCTATAACTATTCCCCGAGACAAATGGAATTTGTCTAAATACCCGGTTGTTATTTTTTAATTCGAGGTTTATAGTGTTTTCGTTATTTTCAAATTCCTTGAATTTTGTCTATTGACTTTTCCTGAATCTAAATTAATTCTCATTTCTACCCGCATCAAAAACACTTGAAACAAATTTCTATTATTTCTAATTTCGTTTAATTATCAAAATTTCTATTACCGCAAACTGGGAAATTCTTGGATTCAGAATTTTTAAGTTAATATTAATCTAATACTTGACCTATTGGAATTAAATTCCGGGTTGTGTACTAAACTGAATGAAAATTATTATTTAGAGCAATGCGTAAACACGGTCCGGTGACGGTATCGTTCTATTGAAAGTCTTTTTTTTTAAAGGCTCCATCATATTATGTCACGTGACAAGGTTTTAAATCCGAATCGCAATTACATTTTTGTGTAACCACTGAACTTAAAAAGCGTTTTTTGTGATATAATCAAATGTGCAAACCTATTAGTTAAATTCTAATTTTAAAAAAAATTCTAAAACCAGACACTACTAAAAACTTTCAAAAAAAAAAGTAACTAACCATCCGTAGACTAATTTAATTTAAAAACTAAAAAAAAAAAAAACAAGTTTGCACAATTTTTTGCTTTAATAAATACAAAAAAAAATGCTAAATAAGATAGTCTTTAATGTTGCAACACAACTTTAATTGAATCCCATTGCAACTCCTTTTAGCACAATTATAGAGGGCAAACGACCTTCGACTTCAGCCAAGGTGTTTCTTTTCCTCTGGCAGGTGGCCAACTTTTTCATCAAACCCACACCATGACCTTGCGTTTCCTCGACACATCACTCATTTAACCCTTCCCTCAGCACACGAGAGCGAGGACGACCGGTCTCTAACCAACTCAGACAACCTTGAAAAAACTAATAACCATCGTTTAATCCAAATTTTTATAAAAAAAAAAAAAAATAAGTCATTTTAATAATTATTTTTTATTGGATCTTTTTTTTAAAAAAGATGTTTTCAATGAAAGTAAATTACGAAACTTTTTTAATTATAAGGTGTACTTTCTTTTTTAAAAAGACGACTAATTTGGTTTGTGTTTATTCACTTTTGGCTGCACCTCTAATTTTGAACCACTTTTTATGCAAATTGCACTTAATTCGTATTCACAGGAAGATGTCAAGGCCATCATTTACGATGAGCTCTGGACCGTGACTGAAATCACGTGCTTGGAATCAAGCTAAAAATCAGAATGAGTTAGAAAATTCTTTAATCAGATTAAACTAAAGGGAAAAATACAGCCCAAACCAAAGTCTATAAAATAAACAGACAACTTTAGGAATTATTTAAAGGAACATAAGAGAGTTATGTATCGAAAATCAATTTTTTCGACGAAAATAGTCTCAAACTACTATTGATCTTTAATGTCTCGACACGCGCCTTCGCGGTCTTCCATCTCTTACGTCAATCGATAAATTAATTGCCTTTAACAAATCCTACCACTAGAGGTCCCTAAACTACTTGAAGTAAACCCAGTAATTGCTCAAAATGTTACAACCTTTTTTTAAAAAAAAAAAAAAAAAAAAAAAACTCTTGAAGCTGACGTTACTTTAACCCCCACGATATGTAAAATTGTCTTTATTTAATTTAGACTCAACTTACTCGCTTGATTTCTATTATATCTTGAGTTTCGATCCTCAACGGCTGTCGTAGATCGGCTTTGGGTTCAGTTATGCAAAGCCTTGGCCTTTTGTTCACTTGTTCCGATTCATACGTTGCCCCCACTGACTGAAGCATGTGGGAGGGCAAAACCGTCGCTACCGTATCACGGTCAATATACCGATACTGTTCCAATTGCCTAATAGAAAAATTAAATAAGTTATAAAAAAATACAGCGAAAACTTTATTATAGTGCTTTTATATATACCACAACCTTTCGCGTTCCAAAATAACGTAATCGGCAGGTGGCAATAATGACGGACGTCTACGCGGTTGTTGTACTTCGTGATACCTATCTCGGACGAAATCATTGTGGCGATCCGACTGAAAGATAAAGTTACAATTATTATTAATTGAAATATTTCGATTGAGCGAAAATTGTTATAGCGTGAATTGTAGAAAGTTTATTTTGTCGTTGGAAGTAATCTAAATTAGGGTTATTTTGATCTCAAGTGTGTTGAAAAAAAAATCGCTGGAAGGACGTTTTCGTTTTATGTCGGTTTGCTACTATAAGGCTTGGCTTTATTGGGGTATGAAATTTTTTTGGACGTAATGGAAAATCAATTTTTAAGGTGGTGTACTGCTTAAAAGGGAGATCGGCTAACTGAATTCAGAGGAAATGGATAAAAAGGGTTAAATGAAAATAAGGAAGATAAAAAGGAATTTTTAAACTATTCAATATTATTCAAGTCGCATTAAAAAATTTCCGGGTTAAATTTCAGGGAAAAAAGTAATTTAAAAAAGGTATGTAAAAATGTTAAAAATTTTAATAAAGCAGACTGAAATTATTTTTTCCAATTGATTTTTTACTTCATAAAACAAATCGAATGCCTACCCACTTTTTAATAAAAAGGAAAAGTCGAATCTTAGAAAAAGAAAGGAAGCACCAAAAGTAACCCATTTTAACTATTTTAAAAAACTATGAATTTATAATTAATAGTCTAATACTGTTCGCAGTGTAGCTTTTTTAATTTAAGAAATCTCATCAATTCCGTGAGATTATAAAATAAAAACAGGTCAGTCAAGAGTGCGATAGCTTATGAAAATGTAAACTAAGGTCAGTTTGTTTTCTCCAGATCTTTACAATTTAACCCAACAAATATTTTAAGCATCACAGCTTGCATCGGTGAAGCTGATAAGTTCCAAATTGTAAGTATTCAATTATTCCCTCATAATTATAAATTAAATCTTGCACAAGCACCGAAATTATACCCAAACCTTTCCAAACAAAAATTTATTTACAAAAATAGCAAAAGTTGTGAAATTATTCCTACACTTTTGTAAATCTTGAATACAGAGTAACAAATCGAACTTAATAATTTATATGGTCATAAAATAAATTTCCACACTCCAAACTTTGCCCTTACCGGATATAGGGTAGTATAAACAATGGACGAAGGTGCAGTATGAGCTGAAGGTGGATATCGTGTTGGGTCTTGAGGATAGGGATATCCCCTCGTGACGGCCAACGGTGGGCTAATGGGGGTGGTCTGTCTTTTATAGGGAGAACTCCCATCATGTGGCGCCCTATAAAAAAAAAAAAAAAACTGGAATTAGTATATTGCAAACAGAGTTGTAAAAAAAAAAAAAAAAACCAACATTGTATCATGCATCACCGATGACGCACGAAATTTATTCGACGCAATAATTGTGAACTGCAAGGTTCAAGCGCGCTGCTCGGGTTAACATTTCCAAGGCTAAAATAAATTAAAGCTGTACTAGCCAAATAAAAAGATATATTGGCTTGTTAGCATTACGCAACACATCGTAAAAACGTAAAATTTCCAATAAAAATAAATACGCTTTTATCTACAGACAGATATTTCAGATTGAAGTGACTCACTCTGGTGTCGGTTTCCACAACGTGCAACGGGATTTTATTACATAATTGTAACGTTCAAGTTAAAATTTCTCACAATAAATCTACCGACTCTTAATACATAATCAAATGATGCAAATTTTTACCTAAGATAACGAAACTTAATGGCGTCATCACAGCAGCAAATACATTTCTTTGTTACTTTTACCACACATCCTTTAAGTTACCCTCTGATTTATACGTCCAAATAATCGGCAACGATCTCACTTTAAACCATTATTTTTATCCACCATAAAACATCAGCTCCTCTTTTAATTCTCAGCTCACATAAATCTCCAAACACTGTCTGACATGATGTATAATACCGGAACAATTTAAGATTCCACCTTGTTTCTGACAACGAGATTTGAAAGCTCAAACGGCGAGGAATATCTCCGCAGTGAATTTAAATTTTTAAATTCCTAAACCTGACAAAGTGAAAATTCAATTTACCCCATTCTATACAACAACTTTAATAATCTAAATCCATTTTCGTTCACTAACCAGATTTATTTCTAAAAAATGTCTCAATACAGCAAAATTTCCAAACAACAACTACACGGAAAAAAATACATCAAAACACATAAAAGGAAAAACATGTAACCTACTTCTAACCACCTGCCCCAAAGGTTATCACCCTTCAAAACCCATGTGAAATCCATAACTACAAACTACCACTAAACCCAAGTTTAACGTACTCTTGCTCAACTTGTAAGACACGTGTCTGGCTTTAATCCAATACAAGCTGACTATAAATAGCCAAATACCCATACATCAATCCCTGCGCCATATTGTCTAAACTATCAAACTATATCCAGAAAACCAGACCAAACCACTCCCTTAAAAAATTCCTTTATCCTGCACAAAATTTATTACTCTTTTTTTTTAAAAAAATAAAAACCCAAACTGGTTTCCCAGCACCCTTCTTTCCTCATACTTTTTTAAACATGTCTTTCTCAAAAGCTATTTTAAGTAATAAAGGTTAAGTTGTTCCTCTTTAAATCGCCATTTTGTTTTCCGAAATAACATTACGTCATCAAGGCCAAGTGAGATTGGGTAAAACATGAGTTGCCATTCATCGTTAACGACCTATTGTGTAGAGAAAGTGAGAGAAAATAAGAGGTAAATGCACCTCACGGGTCAAATGATTTTCAAATAAAAAAAAATGAAAATACTTAACCCTAATTCGCTGAATTTAATTACGTTTATTTTAGATTAGATTAATTTTAGAAATGTAAGTTGTAGTTAACATTTAACTGATTACAAGGTTATTATCGGGTGTTATCAAGATAAATATAGATCTAGATTGGTTTATCTAGCGGTGTACGAACGTTTATCTATTTATTATTTTTGAGTTTCGTAAATAACTAAACTCTATTTCTTTCTGTTACACAAAAAAAAGGTTTGAAGAGGCCATGTGCATAGCTAGCAGAGCTTGGCGAGCAGCCATTTTGTCAATGGCATGTCATGTGGCAACGTTTCAATATAATTATAAAATTACTTTCTGCATTACTGAGTTTCCATAGTTGAGTTTTCATAGTTGAATTTTCATGTTACTCACTGTATAAAAATAAGGTAATAATAACGGCCAATCACAAACCTATTTCTTACAAATGCGCAAACACCTACGGATGTTTGAGTTGTTTGCGACTTGAATTCTGTAAATATTTTGCTCCTTGGGAACAAGTTTATTACGGATTACTTTCATTTCTGCCAAAATCAAGTCATTCGAGTAACTACAAAGACTTTTATTCCAATACTACAGTAGGAAAAACCACGAGAGGCGAGAAGCAGCACTGAAAAATACTTATCAAGCAGCCATTTTGTTTTAAACATGAAACGCTCAATTCTCGGTGCAATAATTCATTTATCACCTCTATTACGTTACTGTAATTTGTAGTGTTAAAATTCAATTATCGTATTCTAGTTTTAACCCTAAAAAGCCCTATCCCATTAAAATTATAAATGCCAGGAAAGTCACATTTAAAAATCAATTGCATTAAATGCAATCGTTCATCACTACAACAGTCCAAAACCCGATCAAAACAAAAAGGTGAGACGATATAAAAAAGAGGGAGGTAATGCCATGGCAACCAGGCCACACTCCATCATTCTGCTGACCTTGGTAGAATGGACGAATTCAATCTGATCCGAGAAGGGGAGAAAGGGAAGTAGGAAATTGAGGAAACCTGAATGAGGGCCGCACCGACAGAGGGAGATAGACAAGGGAATGAGCCAATGACCTCCAACCGGCTGCAGCTGGAAAACAGCCAACGCATATAAAAAAGAGGAAAAAAATTCAAAAAAAAAAAAAGGATAATAAAAAAAATAAAAGAATAACAAATAAAATGGCGTTACTTGTTACTTTATAACATTTCGATTTATCAATTCCGGAAATGTAAATGAACTCCTCGTGGTGGAAAATGGAATTAAATTACCTACTCCCTGAATAAAATTGATATTTCGATTCACTGCCAGAAGAGCGCGCGTCATGCAAATCGCTCTGGCAGTCATTTTCCTTAACCCTAACCTAAAAAACTTTTTATTTTCTTAAAATTATAACACGGCTATATTTTTTCCCTTTGTGAAACCGGTTTCATTAAACTCGTGACCTGATAAAACAGGTTTTGTCATAACTGGTCGCCATCTTCGATTCCATTTTTTAACCTTTAGGCCTAGAGATAAAATAAAATCAGACATGGACAAATTCCAGTCACTGGGAACAGATTAAAAAAATAGCAAAGTAAACAGCCGATAAAACTGAAAACGTTTATCATGTGAATAACAAGGAAAACCACCCGCTTATAAATCTTCAAGGTTATAATGTTTACGTCATCCAAACCCTTCACTGCCTTCTTAAAAAAATCCCGAAAAACGTAGTTTTATTGCCGATAATAACGCTGCAAGCCGTTACTCGTTGCACTCATTAAACTCAACGATTTCCTCTATCGAAATACCATTTCATCGAAATGGCCAATTAATCATTTCACGTCACAAATTCTCAAGCCTCTAACCTTACTACCAGCTATAAATTCCACCTATACACCCATATTTATAAAAACAATGACGTCACAAATTAAAAATAACCCTATTCCAGATCAAATGTTATTAATAGCCGTCTAGAATACACCCAAACTGGGCTTAAAAATTGCTGTAACCAACCGATTAATTACCGCATTTATAAATAAACATGTTCAACACCTACCGCAAGCCGTGTAACATCGATGGGTAGGGAATTTGAAGAACGGTATCCATCGCTTAACACTTATTTTTCCTTATTAAATCCATTTGGAATCCACGTCAGCCGATAGCCATTCAAATCACCCATCATATCCAGAACATAAACAGTAGAAAATCATCTCGATTATCCATTGGTCGTAGCATTAGAAGGTAGGGAAAACATGTTGACAATCATGACCAACAAAATAAAAAATCCGTTAAAGTGAGCCGTCTTTCGGTGATATTCCCTTGGTTTCGCCACAAATATTCGCCTCCTGGCTGCGTGTCAATGAACCTGACGGAGCGGCTTTCATTACCAACCTGATCGGACTCGAAACTGCATCAACTGAGTGAGTAAACAGGTTAGGGACAAGCCATCGACAAAAGGGAGGGAAAGAACGTTGGAGCAGGCCATTTTTATCTAAGGGGAGACTTCGTTCTAGTAGTATAAACACGAAGCTGGGAAATGCGATGAAACATGTTTTAAAGCCGCACTTTATCCTTTTCAATAGAGATACCAACCTGATATCATTTTAAAAATGAATTACACTTCACTGTGATATTTGTTTATAAATCAATTCAAGGTGCAGTGTGTAATTAAATTCAAATTTGTACCTCACATGTTCTCAATTCATCTACAAGTAAACTAACAAACCGGTTGTAGGTGTAGTATCAGCTATAAAGTAATCTAAGTTTATTAATATTCTGTACGAGCTTGGCTTTCGTTAAGGATGTTCAAAAAGTCTGTTTACCGACTCTTACATTTAAAATGATGCAGTTAAAACGGAAGACGCCATGCCCGCCACCTGATGGGTGTATGGATTACTTCCCTCAGGTAAGTTGTACCACTCACTTTCCCTCCCCTTTTACATGTCCTTGGCACACAAATTTCAAAATAGAAAAGTACCTAAAGCTGCCGGGAGGGCGCTCATTGTAGGCAACAGCCCATCTGGTTCTATGACCTTGAGCTACAGTTCAGAGGTGAAAGGGTCACCTTTCCCCATAATTCCGTGGGGAATAGGAAAGTGGATTGGAGAGTTGGTGTTATTTTATAAAATTACGTTACCCATAAAATTTCTTTTTATAATGCGTAACGTTGACCCAATTTCAAGGTCAGTGAAATTCATTTAAATTGATAACAGTTGTACACTCATCCCTGCCAATTGATAAAGTGGCCGGCTTTTGTTAGTTGGAAAGGAAATTGCAAGGCCAACACCTTCGATTTAATACTTGAATACTGTTAAGTGACAGCAAGATGACTATTTTTTTCTATTAAAGGAGGAATGATGTGAAGAAGTTCAATAGGATTTTTTATGGTTGATACACCCTTGCTTCTTGGTATGGGTTTAAATTTTTATTGTCTTGGTGGGGTACCTTTTAGGGATCGACATTCTTTCTACACATTCAGTTGAATTAAGGATAGAAAAACACCAAATTATATCAAAATTCTGTTTTTTTTTTTTTTAAAGACAACAAAAGCTTCATTTTATATTCTAACACTATTACAAACTTGAATTCTAATTAAAAATAAACATTATCGAATTTGTAATAAAAATTTCAAGCATAAACAGTTTTTATAACGAACTCTACACGTTTCTACTAGAAAGATTTGAAACCCCTCACTTTTTATTTTATTATCACCCTCTAGTGACAAGGTCAGTCATAATTACACTTTTTACTAATCTCTCAAACCGCAAATAAAATGGAAAAAATCTAAATTCCAAGGTTACTACAAGGTCAAATAATTTTCCTCATCCTGTTTCTCATTTGGTTGCTCTCCCCTCTCCGCCTTTTTGCATAATCTTTCCTCCAAGGCTCCTTTTTCGCCTTGAGCAATCGTCAGGTTCCACGAACTACAGACGCAGCTATGTGGAGAGAGAGAGAGGTGAGGGAGAAGGGGAGAGGAGTGTGGAATTCCCTTGAGGCAATTTTAGAGCCAACACACTCACGGGCAATACCAATTTTCTACAACCGAAGGTAGAGCGAGTTGTTGCATATACATAACAAAGGATTTGTCCTTTTCATTTTATGGATCTGCAGGGGATTTGTTCTGCGGTTAATTATATGGAGTCTGATCTCACTAATCGATGTTGTGAATTTTCAAGGTCGGCTCACTTTATGAAGAGTATTTTAATAGGTTTAAAGTTAATAAAACTAAAATTTAAGGTTAATGGTTAACATGTGTGTTGTGTGTGTCACGGGTCAATAGATATCGGGAGTCAGAATGGTTTTTTTCTTCCACACTTTGACATCGGTTTCATCTAAACTGACAAGCAAGTGTAACCGCTATCTAAACACTACTAATCTAAACGAGTGTGTCAAACTGGAAATTTTTAAGAGTAAGTACAAAGTTCTTAGCGGAAAATATTTCTAAATTAGTCAAACAGAATCAGTCTTTTCGGTTTTTTTAAAAAACAAACTTTGGTACATTTTGTAACTTAATACGTAATGTTTTTGGTGTTATGACGAAATTGTGACTTCAACCTTTGTCCGTTAAAATGAAAAAAAAGTTTATCGAAAAGGAAAAAGATCCTTAAAGGGTTTTTAAGGAAATAGTCACTTAAACAGTCATCGAATAGTGTCATTTTACATTGAATCGCCTTACACAAGATAACAGTGATAAAGTAATGTTTTATCAAGCAACATTTAAATGACCTTACCACAATTCTGATTATAATCATTGATTAAATTGTAATTTATTGGCCAGATTTTACTATTTCACCATTCATGCGAGATTTTAGCAGAAAAATCGACTGAACTATACAGTATCGATACTTATAGATCGCATTAATACAATGTAAAAATATCGAACCAAATATCTATTCGTAAAATTAATTAATTATACCGATACCTATTAAAAACGGTATATCGAATAAAACTAAAAGAAAACAAACATCGATTAGTTTTCAGAATATCAATACCGTCATTTATAACATTACATATCTACAGAATATCGAGTATTTCAATGACATTAAATTTATTATTCACCTACGTCAATATTAAAAGAGATCGAATTCCCACAACGCTACAGGTCATCAGCTACCGAACGAACCGAACGGCTTTAATTTACTCGATTAACCAAACATGAGAAATCTTTTAATATCAAACCAAATCCCTGACCTAATTTTTATCTTGTCTTCCACGTGCAAAAGTGTAGCTGGTACGGTACCTATTATCCGAGTTTTATCAAACTTCTCGCAAAAAATAATGCCTCTACCAAACTTGCGTCATCGCATTTCTACATTTTATCTAAAAATCTTTCACATGAAAAAACAGAAAAAAAAGATAGTACAATAACAATGCCGTACATCACAGACAAATGGCGGCGAGTGAACTGGAAAAGCTGGCATTTGGCCAACTGTAGAAAAATAGGGAGTGCACTCAAGGCCACTTGGCACCTATTTTTAGATTTTGGCACTAGATGGCGATAAAAATAAAGCTGGGAAGGAGTCGCAACGAAATTTAGTAAATTTTTTTGTATAAACATCCGTTGAGAACGCTCGTGAATTGTAGGGTTTGTGCGTGGTCTGGTGTTGGTTTGAATAACTAGGTTGACGTCAATGGGATGAATTATGGATTGGCATGTGATTCATGAGTCAAGGTTCAAGGTCTTTGTATTGTGTTTGGGTATTTCTGACTTGTTATTCTTGGTTTCAGGGTGGAACTGTTGAATTTTGATGTTATTAGGAAATCGTCTTTTCAAGAGTGAAAGGGTTGATGGATAAGTTAATAGTTATGAGTAAAATTCAGGTTTAATAAGGTTTGTTTCTTACTATAAAACCTTGAATTTATTTACAAAATAAAAATAATAACCACACAATATGTCGAAAAAACTAAGAGGAAAACTCTTCCCTTCCAAGATATCACTGTTTATCGATTTCAAAATCGATATCAAATGTCAAAAAACTGACAAGGACACTGCCCCATTTCCTCATCGATTTCCCTCATCCTTACTGCACATGCGCCCTTAAAAAACCACTCAAAAATGCCCTTATAAAAACAATCAAAAATTCAATTTTTTCCTTATATTCATTCTTTTAGGTCGTTTCAAAGGTGAAAAAACTTCAGCAAAAACGACGAAAACTACGAAAATAAATTCTCATTTTTTTATTCACAATGAAAAAAATCTTTTTATCCCTAAAACACACGGAAGTGAGTTAAGCTAAGGTCATGGCAGGATACTGACCTCAAACCTAATGAGTTTCTTTTAACATTTATTCCACATGAGAGAAATAAAAAAAAAGATTTACTAAATAGTGTTGAAAAATGAAAGCTGTAATTATTTTTTTTATCTCTTCCTTCAAATCCTTAACCTATAAAACCACTAAACTGATAATTCACACTCGTTTTTAACGTTTAATGAGCTTTGAGGTGTGCAAACATTCCCTGTGTAAACCAATCGTGCGGCAACCGAAAAGTACGGGAAATTATCATACGGGCACTACGAATGAGTTCAGCCACTCGCCCCGCATTGACATCCGCACCCCGTTTGACAGTCTGTGACATTCCAACTAAATTAATGCTCGTAGTAATTTCCTAACGGGAATTTATATATATAAATGTATATAATAGTCGCGATTCATACATATCATGGTGAATTTATCTTTTCGGGGAAAGATAACGATAAAAAAACTTGATAAAAATTTCAATTTCTGTACAGTAATTATTAATTTTGGAGCCAAAATGGCGGCCACAAATTACAACCATTAAACAATAAGTGTCATCGCTGATTTACGGAACGATCTCGTAACTAGAAATTGCAGTTTAAATTATAATCCCCTTATACAATTAATACTCAACCCATTTCCCATCATTTAAAATCTCGAATTGCGAAACGTCTGATAAGATTTGATTAATTTAATCACTTGAAAAATCAACAATTTTTTAAGATCTAAACTGTCTCTCACAGGTTTTAAATTTAGTTCTCCGCGTGATTAATTTTACATTTCACTCATCCGATTCACATTTACCCTGACATATTAAAGAGAAACTGGTATTTTGAGTCACTTTAGGCTTAAAATTCGCTCAAGGTCGAATACCCCGATACACTGCACACAAGTGTGGCTGTTATATTAATAAACTAGTGCTTGTTTCATTTCCTTTCTATTGTATATACAAGTTAGAGGTTTTGTAATTTTTGTATTATATGGTGGGATTATTAAATAATGATAATAAATCGGTAAATCTTACCTGTCAATAGTCGATCTATTGGACATTTTCTCCGATGTTACACCGCCATTATGTTACTTATCAATATGGTAGAGAAAGGAACTCTGGTACTTGCACTTGAAGTGGGATCTGTTGAATGACGTCATTTTGTCTCACCTCTTGCATTCAGTATGACCGTTCCTGATGTTACAATGAAATTACGGGGCGATGTTTTGAGACAATTTAATCGTTTATTTCTTTAATTTATAATGGAGCTGTATTGGTTATTAAAACTATTTAAAGTTTCTTTGGAGATAATTTTTTACATTTTATTTCAAGGGTCAAATGAGGGTAGATATGACGGTCGAGGATAGAAAGATGGTTGATTAATGTGGTTAGATAATGTCGCAAGTACATCGGTTGAAGGACGAGTCATTTGTTTCTGGTATTTTCAAGTCTCATGATCCTATTGAAAATTTTAAAATCAAGTAAGATATATGTTCTTAATGACTCAGCTGAAATACAAAAATTTCGTAACCGTTATCAACGATCCTGTTTACAAAATGATTTCAAAATTAGGTTTAACAGACGAACAATTGGCCGCCAGTTCGCGCTGCTGTTTATTTATTTATTTACCTGTGCTTGCAATATTGCAGAATCACGTTAGAGAAATCAAATCAAATATGTGGCAGAAGTCGCGATGGAAAATCATTAGGTGATTTCGAATTACAGCCGCTTTCGCCGGACGAAAAAGAGATTGAAGAGAAAATATTTTCTTGGCAGGAAAAAGTGTTCAGTCCTGTAAATAAAATTAACGAAAATAAATGATAGAATAATTAATGCACTAATTTTTTATTTTTCTTATTTCAAAGAGAGAAATTATGAAATATTCCGACCTTGCAAACTGTTCAACCACTTTAGAAAAAAAATACTATAAAGATGTTCAAAAATTAATGAAGTATGCATAAAGGAAAGATAATCAATTCATTTTCTAATTGTTGAAATAATTTCAGAAAAAGACCTGTTAAAAAAAGACTTTTTACTTACATAAATTCTGATAAATGCCTTAATTTGAGTGAGGTATTTTAAAAATATTATCTAATTATACACTTTTAATTATATAATTAAAACAATTCAATTCATTATTCTTAGGTGAAAGAAGATATTTTAAATCCACAAAATGAAAATTATCTCACTGATAAATTGAGATTAAATTTCAGACACACTAATCAAACGTAAATTGTTTATTTTATCAATTGTACATAAGTAATTCATTTCATATCAATTTTCTATTCCAGTGATTTAATTCCAAAATCAAATTTAGTGCAAAAACATAAATATAAGAAAACACAAACTGAAAATTCACAATATATGACGGTCATGGCGGATATTAATGAGTTGGACAAGTAAGATTTTACTAGAGATTTCATTCAGAAAAAAATATAAAAAATTAGTTGTGCCTAAATCTTAAATGAAATTTAAAGATTTTATTAATCTATACTGTTTTCTTTTCCGTTTTCGTGTCGCAATTAAATATTAATAGTGAGAGAGCTCAAAGGCAAATGAAGATTAAAGTACAGCCTTAGGTTATAATTAACAATTTATAATGCAATTAAAAACAAAAAAATACATGAACTTTTAAATGGTAACACTATGAAAGTAGTTAGGAAATAAATTGTTACAGTTTAGAAATGAGGTTGAACCTATTTAATTGTGACCAGTTTGTCGGCTAATTTAATTTATCACCATATAATCTTGTCATTTTGATAGCCAGGTCATGGGGAGAAATATAGTAAAATCTGTTAACGAATGATTAAAATTTTTCAATATAAATATTTTAAATTGGGAGAAGAATTATAAAGTTCCGATTCAATTAAATTTGCAAACATGCGCAGACTGTCAGTTCACCTTCCTTTATTTTATTTGTAAGCACTATAAAAGATTAAACTGTTAGCACGGGCTTATTTAAGCTGTTATCAATTAAATTTGTTTTTTTTTTGTGTGTTTTAGATTAGGTTGTACGGATAATGAAATTCCTTTATGCACAATCGTTGTGACAACTGATGGAACTATCCTAATTACTCCTGATTTTAACAAAGCTAAACAACCTTACGAAATTGAAATTGAAAATGGGAAGAAAAGTATAGTTTAAAAATTAAAAATCAATAATTTTGTAAATCAAAGTTTTAATTTTGCTTAGCCTTATTTCGATATTGGATTGAACACGTGTCAGATTCAATTACTAAAGAAGAAGCTGATAAGGAAAAAAATATGCATCAAGAAGTATTAAAAACTCTAATTTAAATATATATTGAATTTTTTTTGAAATTGTAAATTTTATTTTTGCAGTTGCATTCACAGCATTTTGAAATGATAAAAAAATCTATTGGAGAAGAATTCGAAATGGTAAGAATAAATAAAATTTATAATTTTATAAAAGTGACAATTGTGATACTTGCAGCCATCTTCTAACTATTTAAAATTATATTTGTATGGAGAAATTGGTAATTTTATTTAAATAGGCTTTATGCATTTAAGCTAAAAAGCGTTATTTAGTTTCAGCTCGAGATTTTGGGTGGAAAAATTTGTACGTTAACTACATGCTCGATTTACCCCAATGTCGGTTAACTGGAAATGCTATACATGGCAAATAAATAAAATTAGTGCTACTCTACAATAGATTGGACAACCGATCAACAACTAACTGGATCAACAGTAACAGCATCTACGACTGTTCTGCAGGGAGAGGAAGTAGCTTGTTTTTCATACCCATTCAATATTGAATTGAATTTGGATCTGAATCAATTACAAGGTACAATATAAATGGTGCAATTTGGAATCGCTGAACCCTGGCAGATTGTGAAGGCGTACTCAACTTTTCAATGGACAGAATACTATTATACTGCTACAAACTAACATACTTTCGACCAATGAAAGTAAATTAGTTTAATATCTCTGACCAATCACAAGTATGTTTTATTATCTATAATTTAACATTTATTGGTTTGGTTGGGAGCATGCAGAGTAAACATGCCTTTACATCGCAAGGGTATCACGCAATATTCTTACGTTAAGTTAATAAGTTTGAGCTTCAAATGATCGTAAGTTTATTATTTTAATTAGCTGAATGTTTGCGTTGGCCTCAGTTACTTTTGCAAGTTTGGTCCAAAGATTTTTGGAATCGATACCGGGTAGAAGGATATGGCCATGTCACGATACCATCAATTCCAGGAATTTATAACTGGCGAATTGAAACATGGAAGCCAATCAGCTCGTCAATTGTTGGCCAATTGGGAGAGTTTTTTTTAGGATCTTACTCGGAATTGGACGATTTAGCTTTTCTAGCTTCATCGACGGAAGTAATTTTCATGACATAAAAAGTGAAAGAAAAGTATTTTTCACAACTTTATCTTTTTAGAAATGTCACCCGCTTAATAGAGTAGGAATTTCAACTCAGTCAAGTGGAAGAGTTGACATCAAAATGCAAATTATTCATCATTCCTTGTAATAACAATTTTTAGACCTATAAGAATTCACCTATTTGCCATTATAAAGTAATATATTTCTTTTAGAAATTTTCTGGGAAGCGACGTCAGTAGTGCCTCGTTGAGAGCGTTAATCAGTAAATTAGGGTACAATCAGAATCAATAAATGATTGGATTAATTCAATAAAACTCAATTTCTAAAATTAATTTTCAGATCAATGTCCATTCAATCAAGTTTTATATCAATTCTAGAAGCATTTCAACGTGCTAGGCAAAGGATGTTAACAGCGAGAGAATCATTGTTCAGTTCATCTACATTAGATAGTAGTGAAACTTGTGCTCCTTTAAAAGAGACGACAGACTCATGTTCATCTAATACACCATCTTCATCGAGTGTTCTTAAAACTGTTGCCATCATACACAATAAGCCAATCGATTTGTCTAATGATGATTCATTATGTGAATCTTCTAAAGACGTGTGTTCTACAATTAGTGAAGAATCACTGTCATCTTCATCAGTTGAAAAATCCAGCGATGCTAGTGAAGGAGAAGTTGCATCGACTACGGTAAATCCAGCTAGAATGAGAAGAAGGCAGAAACATGTAAAATAAAAATTGTTTGAAATGCGGTAGTAATTAACAGATAATTGTAAACAGCTTTTCGAACACATTATTTTACCACCATGCATTCACACAGTATCAAAATGCATGATTTATTTGTTTGTCTTATTTATTAATTAGGTTTTATAAATGATTTTGTACTGCACATTACAAAATTAAACACAAATTTTTCGTGTTTCAAATTCCTTAATTATGAATAATTAATTTCATAATTTCTTCAATTACGCATAATCTACGAAAGTAAGAAAGTTTCTTGGAAATCCCATAATTATGGGAACTGGATACTCGGGCATCAAGGACGAAATTAGGAGATCCCATGGACGATCTTAATTATTTACAATATTTTGTTGTATCATTCCATGAACTGTGAACAAAATTTCATCTGACCTCATTTATTTGTTGCTGAAATAATAAATTACGTTTAAAATACAAGATTTGAAAAAAAAGCATCTAAGATGCAGTGATGATTTCTCATTAAAAAAATAAACCCGCTTCTTTGTTCAAGCATGAATATCAAAACGAGTGAATATCTTTTCACTTATGAAAAACGACTGAACAATTTCTATTTGTTAAAGTTCGTCAACCAAGGAATAAACACACAAATGTTCAACATTTACATTTTATACAAGAGGGGGGGAGGGGGGGGGGATTTACTGATTATTTTAGTTTTATTATCACCCATTAATACTTCCACATTAAGAAGACTCGAATTAAAAATTAAAAAATAAAAAAGTATAAGCAAGATCTTAACTACATCAACCTATGAAATTCTTTAATTTTAAAATGCACCTGTTTTGACATTTTAAAACTTTGTCTAGCTTCCGAGGCATTGCAAGTTTTAATGATCTTACACACTAACTCGTATCAGAAAAAAAAATACTAAGAAAAAAAAACCATTTCATTTGGATGATTGTGACGACGATGAAAACAAAAATTAAACTATGAATTATGTACAAGTCATTTACATTTGCACTGTTCACGTATGTCAAAATCCACAATCTCGTGTTGAATGTCTCATATGAAACTGCACATCACGACACTTTATTCACAGATTGGTCTAGAAAGTTTTCAGTCGCTTGGTCAAGTATGTAGAAAAATTCGCACTTGTAAAACTTGTTAAATCATTTTGGGCTTTTTATTGTTTTTAGTTTAGAGTTCCACGACACTGTGGCGCTCCACACAAACATGGTATTTTTTCTTCTTCAATTGGGAATTTATAATCGTATGTGATTTCTTCGTTCACATTTATAGCTTGTTTTGAATAAATGACGATTTTCTTCTGTCCTTCTACTGTTATCACTTTAGCGTAACAATTTGGCTGTAATAAAATGTAAATTTTAGAGATACTGAAATTATATTTTTCATTTAGTGAGTTTGTTCCGTCACATTTTTAGAATGATAAATTTCAAATATTTATTTTTAAATTTCTTATGTTCATTTATAACACTAAAATGCGTTGGCACAACTCACTATTTAAATACTCACATTGCAACTATGATTAATAAACCTGGCCAAATTACCACATTTAGTGGCGTCAATAATAGTTTCAAGGTCGACCCGAAATAGGTAACTACTTCCAATTCCAATTTCTTCATACTTCCTTTCGCGGATGTCAGCGATGATAGGCCGAACCATCTGCCCAACGTACTCAATCACCATTTCATCAGCCGCGATTGGTTCTAGAGCAAATAATCCCCAATCATGGATTTTACTCTTTGCGAATTTCAATTGTTTCTTTCGGAATTTTAGTTGATTGAATTTCAACAGGTCGCTGTATGATTCTAGCCCAACTGTTGTTAAGAGACGCCTCTGGTTAGAACGTACTTCTCTTGTGGTTTGAGCGGCTAATTTGGCTTTGTTCGATGGGTCATCATCGGGATCACATCGTTCTTGTTGATGCTTAAACCGAAGTTTTTCCTTTACGTCTAATTTGTAGTAACCTTCACTCCTTGCACATCCTGTTGCATGGATTCGAGGACCGTCATCTTTCCGCTTTTTCTTTGGATTTGGTATATTTGTAGGTGAGATTAGGTTAAGGAAAGTTTTTTATACGTTATATCAAATTGCAATCGACACAAAATAACACAATCACTTTCAAAAGAGACCAAAAATAAGTTATAATTTAGCAAACTTGTTGTAAAAACCATTATATCACTTTTAACGGAATTTGAATTGTCATCACCGTATGGGGCTTTAATGGGAGTAATTTTTCATTCATTCAACAAGCTTATTAATCTTTAGAAAAATTCGCTTTCGCCAATTTCTTTTACAATAAAAAAAATTATATCTTTATTTAAAATATGTGAATATATTAACTGTTTGTTTAATATCAATCGGCAAAATTTAACTCTTTATTTTCTTTTTATTGCATCTTTAAAGGAAAAACTTCTCTTTTTATTCCAATGATATTTTTGGTCTCTTTCTTATTTTTATTCAAGTTCATTATGAATTAAGAAATTACCCGTCTGAGTAAAACACATTGTTAAAATCATAAAAAGTAATCTGCTTTTTTTTTAAAACATTAGAGTCCGGACAAGACTTTCGATATAATGGAATTTCTTCTTGTTGTAACATCAGTATAATTAGAATTTTTTTTATCTTTTTTTTAAAAAAAATCCAGTCGAAAACGACAGCACGATTTGTGTACTCCAATAAACTTTGATTGAGAAATGGTATTAATACAAATTCAATAAGAATTGAATTCTTCAGCTTCAGCTCCAAAATTAAGCTGTCTCATTCTTATTCAGAGAGACTAACTATAAAATAAATTTCTCATTTGAAAACATGCGATTACGAAGGGATTCATATGTATTTAGGGGCGTCAGTTTGCATTTAATTAGAAGATGCAAATATTTCCCAAAATGTTCAGAGAGCCATCAAATCGGCAAATGAGCTGATATTTAAGATATCAACAATCCCTAACCAATTACGGATCATTACATTAATTCATCAATTTTAAATTTAGGATATCTGTAAATAAGTTATCAATTTTAAATTAGAAAAAAACTTATTAAAAGGATATGCGAGTGATCAACCCAATGGGTATCACTTAGCCAATAGCCTTGTGCATCGTCTTGCAACATCATATCGTAACTCCTCTTCAAATAATTCACATCCTCTGCATCAATACCGCTACGTAGAAACTCGTACAAAATATTCATTTCTGCCAAAAGGTCTCTTTTTTCAAACAACTTCCATTCTGGTTGTTTTTTCGCCACTTTCTCGACTTTAACCGGCCTGTGCCTTGCTTTTGGTTTGACTACAACTTCCTCTATCGGCGTTTTTATATATTCGTGATCAACTGGAATTCCATAATCATGATCAACAGTATTGCCTTTAACTACTGAGTCAATTACGTCATCTACACTCGTTAATTTGCGCTCACCATCAGGAGGCTTTTTACTATGTGGGATGCAGTAACTATGATCTTGAAAGAAAGGCAACATTTCCATCGGAGTCACACTTTCTTCCATTGGTTCCTCTTCTAACACTATTTCCCCTTCTTCTGGTTCCTCTTTCTTTAACTGCACCTCACCGTTAACCATATCCTCGCCCAACCGCATAGTCCTTTCATCTTCGTCAGCACTGAAACTCGAGTAGCCAGTTGATAACGCTACAAGCGCTTCGGCAGCTGCCGTTGCTTCATTACCGCTACGATTTCTATCAGGTGTGGCTATGTCTTTAAGCACTTCCTCAACTAGACGTTCCGCTCGTTTATCGCCTACGTATTTTGATATTCCGCCATTGAGTGGAGAAGAGGTCTTGCGCTCGTCGTTGTGCGCTAAATTCCTAGATAAACAAAATTTCCATTTTGAATTTCAAGATTTAAAAATGGTCTCTATGTAATAATTACTCATTAAATGTATCTGCATCATCGTTTTCAAGTAACTTCACTTCTGTGTCATTTTTGGGCCTTCAGAGAAAAGAACAATCAATAAAAAGTATAAGTGTATGTACATTTTTAAAATGAACAGTTTGAGTTAAAATCATCGTTATTAAACCCAATTCTTAAATATCGCTAATGTTATAGGATTTAATATTTTGCCCTCAATCCAAACTTTCTTTTAAAATTTACTATAGATATTATTTGGCACCTTTTGATCCTATTGATTTTATTTCTGTGTTCATCCTCTTCATCTATTTCGCCTTCTTCTTTCTCGCTAACTTCACCATCAGATTCAATTTCTGATTCAGACGATTCCTCACTTTCACTCTCCGAATCGTAGCTGCTTAATGAATCACTTTCTAGATCAGATTCATCTGAACTTACTAAATACATAAATAAAAAGAATGAGCATATAGAAAAAAAATTCAAACAATCTCTTACTCTCAGAGAAATCTTTATCACTATCACTGTCATAAGCTTTCTTTTTCCGTCGTTTTCCTTCACCTGCCTCTGCATTATCCAATTCAGTTTCTGAATCTTCATGCCTTTTACTGTCATCATCGTCTAATGGCGGCGGTGATGGAGGCTTAATTTTCCGCTGTTGTAACAATTATCATTATCATATAAAATAAAAATATTTTAAAAATCCTTTATTCATTACCCTAAAAGAGGGCATTTTTGGCATTGCAGCTTTGAACCCAAGTCCCAACGTCCAAGAATCGTATCCCAAGCCAATTGTTTGGTCTCTCACGGGATCAAATAACGGAACTAACGATGATGCAATTTCCGATTTTGATGGGGTTGTCTTTTCTTCAACACCCGCTGACGATTTTGGCTGCAAATGTAATAACAAAATTAAAATAAATTTTAAAAATATACCGATAATGGTTCAAACCTTATTTAACATTTCTTGTTCATCCCACCATTGCTCAAAATTTTTAAACGCCGTATTTTCTACAATTTTTTTACATAAATCCTTACTCATGATTTGCTTCAATTCTTGAGACACGCTATCCAAAACTCCCCTGAAAAAGAAGAATCTTAAAATAAGTAAAAAGTTATTTAATAGAAAAAGGCTGTAAAATTAACCGTAATGTTGGCACATCTCTTTCCTCAGCTGTTAACGTAGTCGACGTCTGAGCTGCACCAACTTGGCCACTATTATTACTATACAATTGTCCACCCAAATAATATGACCCAGGAAAATTTGGCGGCGGATGAGTCATATAACTCGGATGCATCGATGGAACACCCTGCGTATAAGGATAAACACTCGATGTTGCATATCCAGGATAATTATACCCACTACCACTAGATGTCGGTGGCCTCCACATTCCCATGTAAAAATTCGGATACATTGAACTATTGCCTGTATTTTGATGAGTCTGTGGAAGTAAACTCGGTGGGATGTTTCCATACGGTTGTATACTACTCGGCGGCGGAGGAATGCCGGCCGGTGGCGGATATAGTGGATTGTAACCAGGCGGTAGAGTATACGGCGCACTCACAGGTTGTACTTCAATTTTTTCATCTCCGCTACTTAGTGACGATAATGACATGTGATCATCAACGTCACTCGTGTCAACATCATCACCAGGTGTAACTGAAGGTATTTCATTCGATTTTTTCGAATCTTCATCACCATCTGACGCAGAGACGGATTGCAATTCTCGAACCGCGTTCATTATTGAGTCCCGAATGTCGTCTATTTTTTCAGACTTCCGGTTTACTGTGAATTCAGCCCACTTCTGGTATTCTTCGACATTTAAAAACGGTGACGGTGGAGGTGATAACAAGTCAGTGATGGGTGAAGATTTTTCTTCGGGTGTTTCAGGTGGTGGTGGTGGCGGTGGAGGAACTTCTGCTGGGCAATTTGGGGGCGAAGGCAATGGAGGGGCAGGCTCAACTTCGTCGGGCGGTACTGGCGGTGGTGAATCTGTTTTTTCTTTATTCTCTAAATCTATAAAAGGTGCACGCCCTTCGCTCTGTTTCAATAAAAGTTCAATTCGTGAATCTAAGCTCTCCCGTTCGGAACTTCGCGCCTTTTGTGATTCGCTCATTGCGTATTGATTGTTATTCCATGCCGCTGGGTCCCATGCTGACCCTTCGGTCCACATGGACACCGGCCATGGTGATGTACCGGATGAATAGTGTGGATACCCATTACCATAATGGGCTGGGTTTGGGTATCCGTGGGGATACGAATATCCGCTGTCATAGCTCATTGGTGTTGACTGGTCTGATCTGTATGTGTATTCTGAAGAGTATGTAGTTTCTGATTGGCCCGTTGAATAATCAGATGTTTGCGCAGGTGTGGAAAAATTTGATTCACTCCAGGATTTTGAATCTGGTGGTGGCGGCGGCGGTTCAGGTTTGTCCACAGGTGGTGGTGGAGGAGGAGGAGGCGGCGGCGGAGGAGGAATACCATCCGTGCTCCGCCTTCTGGGGTCATTAGTTACTGGTGGTTTTTTGGTTTTTTCGTCATTGATTGTGGGTTTATCGGCTGTTGCTTCTTGAACCAAACGCAAACATTCTTTGCCTAAAAATATAATCGGTTTAGAGTCGTTTTTCAATATTTCGAGTTTTTTTTTGATACCAAAAGTGTCAGGAAAAACGTTGATGATGTCACCCATGACTGATGTTTGATTTAGTTTTTCTGAGCATGCTTTTGCAGCTTTTATGCAGGTGAATGTGACACGAGCAAGACCCAAATGTTTCTTCGTTTTGGGGTGGTAATAAATTAACATGTCTTCAATTACTCCGAATTTTTTAAGCATATCTTCAAGGAAAGAATGGTTGACATTGTTATTAAGATGGGTGATTGTTATTTCTAATGGAGGTGGATTGCCAACGTAATTTCCGTCGATCTAGAAAATTAGTTTTTATAAGTTTACGTGTTTATTTGATATTATTATTATTATATTGCCTTGAATCTTGGAACTGGAATGTCGGCGATTTCCAATCGTGTCCAAATCTTTGCTAGTTGTGATCGGGGATCTCGAACATTAATGGGCGTAAATGAACTCTCCTATAGTTAAAAAAAATAAATTTAATTATAATAGAATAGAATTGTTATACTGTAAAATGATGCGATCAATGGTTGAAAAATATTCTAATTTATCTTAAGTTTAAGGTTACATTTTTTAAAAATACACTAGGCGTGTATAAAACAAGTTTAATTGATATTTCACATTGAGTTTGCAAGTGAGGTAAGTTCATATTTTTCCATTTGTTACTGTTAAAACAAACAATATATGTTGGAACCGTATTTATGATTTAAGCTGTTATAAAATTAATGTGCAACACCAGGTGTCATAGACTGAAATAGACGTGTCATTTAGTATTCAGCATACCCCATGTACAATTCCATCGTATCGGTACAATTTCACACATCCTTTTTTAATAGCTGGATCTTGCAACAGCTTAAAGTTCTTTTTCTTCTTATCGCCTTGGCCGCTTCCAGACGAAGACGGCGAACAATCGTCCAATCCGTTCATAACTGAAAGAAAACCAGAAAAAACAAACCATTACACATTTAAAAAGTCGACTTAAATTTGAATCTCACTTGCAAAAGTATGTGCACTTTTAGCAATAGTTTGTATTTAACCCGCCCACAATGAAGCCATAAACTTCACCAATGTAAATGGATAAACACATCAGGTGGGCCAAAGTGAATGTATATTATTCTACTCGAACATATACGGATGGAAATCATCATGCAAACAAGAGCAACACACTAAACACCAATACAGGACGGCCATTTTCCAAAGACCTTCCCACAATGCCTACTGTGTGGCTTTGTTCCTTCATACTTAAAACTGTTTTTCTAGATGAAGTAAATAATTGTTTACTCTTTTAAATATCGCTCCGTCTTTATTATTTTCATATTTTCTTTCAATATTAATTCACTACTCCCTTTAATCTTTCTACAAACGACTCGTTTGATGCGCATCTTGTCTACAATCACTTGCCGAGAAGAAAATTTAGTTGAGCTGAGATGACGTCATCGGTGAAAATCTTTAGATAAAAGATGGAAGTATTAACGTCATCGCTTGGTGACGTCTGCAAAGGTGTATTAATATTGTATGAGAGACGTTATATGCATGTAGTTAACTGTACGATACAAATAAACTGAATTGGGAGGCTTTAAATCCAGTCATTTAAATATGACTTAATCCTTGGGCACTGTAAGGTATTAAAGAAATGAATTAAATGTCATTTTTTGTTGTTTTCTTTTATAGAGTCCAAAAAATAGGTGAATGCTGAGTGAATCTAATGATCAGATGTAGTGTTAAATGGTATATCCTTATATCCAATTTAAAACATCCAAACATCAAAGTATTCTAAAGTTTTATTTTATACACTTTTTTTCATGGTGAAACTGGAAGCTCTTTTCTCTTTAACCAAAACGGAGAAAGATTTATTCCGAATATTTTTTTAAATTTAAAATGCAATTTTATGCTACCCTTCGTTTTTTACAATTTCTGAGATTTTTTTTCATTATTATTTCTGATCAAACTTCAGATATTCAAAAAATATCCTTCGCGTTTGCATTGCACTGTCCCCCGTTGGGAACGCTCGCATCGTCTTCCTCTCCTCGTATCGTGTCGTGCACGCGTACGTGAGGCGGCTTTTAAATAACCAGAAGTTGATTATTCTCTCGCGTCGTCTTTTAATTGGTGATTTAAGATTTAATTTTATTGGAAAATTAAGAAAGTGAGCTATAAGTTTTTCTTTTACCCCCGTTAGGACTAAGGCATTAAAATGGCGGAGGGAACAGAGTGCACAGTGTCGCACGTGTTCTCATGTAACTTGAAAGAACTGCATGCCTCACTGGTTGGGTGCGATGACTCGAAAAAGATAGAGGCAATTTTGGAAGATTTTGCAAAGTACTGTGATGTATAAACAAAGTTATTTAATGTATCAGTTAACGTTTGCCATTTGCAGAACTACAGTTCAACAGTTTGATTCGAGTATGAGTGAAGAAAAGTGTGAAGAGTTATGCCAACTAGTGAAAACATTTATCATCCACATGCATTTCAAACAAAATTTGACAGGGGTAGGAAGCATTGGTTTGGCCCTTGTACAACATAACTAGACATTTTTGTTTCAGATTTTAGATCGAAAGTTATACTATGATTGCATTGCTTCCCTTATGTCCTGCTACATAGATTTGCTCCTGAAATTAACAAAATTGTAAGATTAGTTGTGTTTATTTTAAGCGGAGTAATTTAGTTCTCTTTTTCCAGTTCTCATGAAGCTAGCTCAAAAGCTAAGTGGCGATCAACATTGTGGACCATAGTAGCAGCATTCACATATACAATTTTTGGTTAATAGAAAAATTATTAGTAGTGTGATTTTTTATTTGCAATTTTCTGTATTTTCAGACAAGTCAAGACTTCATATTATAGATACATTTCTTCAACTACAGTCGTCAGCTAAAATGAAAAGAATTTATCTCTTTCCAATTGTTCGGTAATTATTAAAAATTGTAAAAATTTTAATGGTTTCATTAATGAGTTTAATTTTTATTAGCCAAATGATATCGGATCATTTATTGTCTTCAACACCGGAGAGTTACATGAAAATGATAATTCTCTTAAAGAATTTACTTAAAAAATGTCCCAAGAATGTCAAAACTGAGATAAAAAAATTTGGACAACAATTAAAACCGCCGCCAGGATTATCGAAATGGTTAAAAGATATACATCAATTTCGTCTGTCAGAATTAGTGAATGACATAGTAGCAAACTCTATTACCATTGTCCTTTTGTCGGGTGCTTTCACCGATAAAAAATGCACAACGATTTTGGATGTAAGAAATTTAAGTTTAAAGAATTTACTGTCTTAATAGTAATTATATTTTAATCCTTAGAGTTTAGTTAAATATCGAATTGAAGAAAAAACCAACGAAATGACGGCATCTAGCATTACGCCTTTATTCGTTATCGACACAGGAAAAGCAAAAGAAACCTTTGAGGACGAATCTGAACTGAATTTAGCAATGGACTCGTTAGATGAATTCGAAATCGAAGAAAGGCTTGAATCTGATAGTGAGAGTTTCCAACTTGAACGAAAAAGAAAACGAGAAAATTCTCTGGAAAGATCGGATACGAAATGTAAGCAGGCGAAAGGAAACGTTTCCGATGATGAGGATGCGGAAATGAAAAGTTTAGATGATACTTCAGAAGAAGAAAATCATGCCGAAGAGAATGGGGAAAAAATGACATATGACAAATCGATGAACCAAGAAAGTTTAATGATGAGTACGAATAAAGATTCAAGTAGAGGTTCAGATGAGAAAAGGGTCGATGTTGAAGCCCATTCAGAATTGGAGGAGGATAAAAGTAATGAAGAAGAAACATCTGAATACGAAGAGTTGAGTAGCAGCGATACAGACGTAAATATCGATTCAGAAGATGAATCAGAACACGAAGAAGCTAAAAGTAAATTCTTAGATGATGAGGCAATTGAAACATACGTAAAAGTTGATGAAGAATCGGGAGACTCGACAGAAGAGTTTTCAGACGATGACGACGACCTCAGTAAGAGTGGATTTGTATTAGCAGAAAGTAATGAGAAAAATCAGAAAAAAAGTGATGAAACGTTGGAGGAATCAGACATAAACCTTGAAGATAGTTTTCTTGTTCCCGATGGTGTTGGTGAAGAGACAGAAGATTCGTCCGACAATGAATCTGAAGATATAAACAAAACTAATACTCCGAGAAAGTTTCCAAGTTCAAGCGATTCAGACTCTGAACATGTAAACAGACCAAAAAAGAAAAACAATAATAAACGAGCACAGAGAAGTTTTGTTTTAACTGATTCGTCAGATTCTGAGCCGGAAAGTAATGGGGACGAGACAAAAAAATCTGGGCAATTGGAAGATGAGGCGCTTGACTCCATCGAAAATCAATCCAGAGATACAGAAAAGTTAAACGAGTCAGTTGAAAACAAGAATGAAATCTTAATTGAAAATAATAATGGCTCCTCAACTTCCGAAGAATCGAAAATAGATGAAAAGCAAATTGAAAACGAATTGAACGAAATTGATGTTGATGAACCAACTGCTGAATCTATTACTGCCGAGCTCAGCTCAAACGAAATGGAGGACGAGTTTAAAGATGCTGAAGTTGAGATGAATGAGTCTCGGTTGTCTGAAACCTCCGAGCCAATTGTTGAGGAACTCCCGTCTGAGAGTGAGGTTAATAATTCCTCCCTAGTAAAATCACTTGAAGGAAACGCTAAAGCCAAAAACAAAATTTTGTCGAGTGTGTTTAGAAAACCTTTGAATTCATCTACACCAAACAGAAGTGTGAATTCTTCCAGGGAAGAACCGCAGAAATCCGATAATGATACTAGTCTTCAATTGAAATTGTCTTCGAGTGAATCATCAGGAGACGAACAAAAGACGGAGACACAAAAAAAGAAAAAAGAAGTTCCCGCTAGGCTTACACAGCTAAGAAAAAGGAAGGATGACAAGAATTTACCAAGTACTTCTGATAAAGGTGAGTTTAAAGAGAGACTTGTAGTTGAGGTTTAAAGTTGAATGTGATATAAATATTGGTGTGTAACTGATACCGTTAAAACTGTTGCAATTGCTTTATAATCAACTAAGTCTCACAAGGGTAAAAATGAAATGATTATTGGTTTGTTGGAGAGTCTTTTGTGGGTACAAAGCTAGTTGTAAAAAAACCATTTAAGCAATGTAAATTTACTCAGGCCCGTGATGAATTTTGGGTCGTGAAGCATTGCTTTTTGCTTAAATCTTGCATAATATCAATTGCAATAGTCTTTCATGGAGCAGTTATACAAATTATCTCAGTTTCTTTTCGAAGTCTTGCAAAGAAATATTCGTGACGTATTAATCTTTTTACTAAAGTTGTTTATTGCTCAATCCTGTTTAAGAATTTAACATGTTAAAACGGGATTTTGTTGGGGAGTCGAGCGTATTTAGGTCTGACGTAGCCTCTCAAACTTTCACACGTCTACAGCAATTTCCTTTAAATTTAAATCGCATGTTTTCTCTGCTTGACTTCGACGTCTCTGGACCGGTTCAATTTTGTAAATATTGAATTTTTTTAAAATTAATGTCCCCATTTCAGCAACAGAAAACGAGAATTCTAATAAAATGAAGTTCAAAATTTTGCGAAACCTCAGCGATTTTTATTCGACTGTGGAAAATAACAATCTTCCGAAGAATGAAATTCGTATTTATAAACAACCTGGCGAACCTTTAGATTTCAAAGCCGCAGTAAATCTTATAAACATTGCAGCTAAAATTGATGATCGAGATGACAAACTTTGCGTAGAATTAATTCCTGATTCTGAAACGGAATGTGCTGACACTTTGAGCTTTAATGTTGAAAACTTTAGTTTCGAGAAGTCATCGTCTCCAGAGATTTAGATTGTGATTTCATGCTGATTGATTTTGTGTATTTTACTAATACTTTTTTCTTTGAATAAAATTTCTTGTTCATTCCAGAAAAAAAAAAGACATTTTTTTTATATTCTAAAATTTAAATTTAAAAAAAAAAATTTAAATTTCATTTCAGTTGTCAATTTCAAAAGACCCAACACTAGAAGCATGCGGCGAAGATCTCAAAGAATAGCGGAACGAAGTCTCCAAGCCTAAGCAGTAAACTCGGGATTAATATTTACGGCCAATCGTGAAATTACAAGTGAAAATTCCATTGTTGTGTTCAAAGAAAACTGAAATCAGGAAAGTAGGCAAATTGAATTTTATTTTATTGCAACTCTTTATGTAAATCAGAATTTTTGTTGAATTAAACGAATTCTGAATTCTAATAATTGAAGTGTATAAAATTGTTAAGAGTCTATTCGTTTTAATGCGTTCCATTATTATAAAACAAAAGGGTTAGTATACAGAGGAACCCATTAATACACATGAGGTTATCTGGGCAAAGGAAGTGGTGACGGACGTAATGACCTTAAATATTTAGTTCATGGAAATTAAAACTTGTTTTAACTTTAAATCCGAAAGATGCAGTGAAAATATCAATGTAATGGTAAAGTTGTAGTGAGATAACTTGGTTGCAAGTGTTGATTTTAATATAGCAAGGATGATCCTGCCCTCTAGATATACTTCAATTAACTCCAACCATTTGCTATACTGTCTTGTAAAGCAAATATAATTTAAAAAGAAAATCAGGTTGCAGATTTTTTTATTCTATATCATTTCCATTTTACAAATTTTGCGGTTGAGAAACTACAATATTTAATTTTCTTAGCCAATTTTTTAATTTTGGTAGAAGTATAATCTTATTGACGTTTTACTTTTTCTGTGTCGCTACACATTTGACTCCATACTTGCATCTGCATTTCCAATCAGGTTTCTCGGGACTATCCAATAACACGGTTTTTGTACATTGGTAGTGATCTTTGCAGACACATTCCTTGGTAAAGTCGTCTTCACTTGACTCTTTGCTCGATACTTCAGCGGTAAACACGACGAAGAGCGTCACAAGCGTGAAGATAATAACTGTTGAACGCATCTTGAAATACAGTTTCGCAGAAAATCTGAGGAAAAATTGAACGAATAAAAATTTAAGCTTACAAGAAAGTTAAAATGAGTTCTAAAAACTTACGTTATGTTTTCTAGTGTTGGACCTAGAAGCTCGATGAAATTCACTGAAATGGTTCCAGCTTTTATACGAATTTTAACTGATGAGTAATTTCATTGTAAATAACAATTTTCTAAAGTTTATTGCTTTAATGATTTCAACAGCTTTCGTAAATTGATATAAGAACATATGTTAACATGCGGAGAAATAATTTTTCACCTGCTTGAGGTATAATCAAGACACCTGCTTTTGGTTAATTGGAAGAAATAGTTGGGAATTATTATTCAATAAGTAATTTGGGTGATGTTTGTGCCTGTTTCACAGAAGCTAGTTTTAAAGTTTAGACAAAAAAAAAAAGTTAACTTCAATCTCTTATCCGTAAAATTTGTAAAATCGTGACTTTATGTTTTTCTTTTGTCGACCTTAATGTGAAAAATGGCATTATTTTGGCCCATATATTGTTTTTGGATGCCATTTTGAATATTGTGATGAAAGCATTATCACGATATTATCTCATCGCCTCCAAAAAATATCGATAATATCGAGAATGCCAGAAATCGCAATAAAGGGCTATGGGTTCTGTGATTTAGATTTCATTTGATTTATTTCTAAATGATTCAGTAATTTGGTAGAATTTGGTGTTAGCTTGAAAATTCGTTTAAATAAAATGGGTTTGTCGATGTGTCCAATTTATTAAATTGGTTGTACTGAGAAATCTCGTTTGTGAAACCCGTAGTTGGTTTATAGACATCTTCCGAAGCACTTTAAAAATTATCCTCGTCAATGAAAAAATCTTTCGCCTTTTACTAAAGATTTCCGTGGCGGGGAATTGAAAATCCTACGGGTCTATAGACCAATTTTTGGAGACTTGCTTTCGGGCGAGTCAATAAACAGCATAAAATCAGACTTTAATTATTATTGAGAATGAGAACATCCCAGGTGCTAGCAATCGGCATATGTCGCGGTGAATGACGGTAACAAGTGGGTGTTAGTGGGTGCAGTGCAGCGTTCTTTCATTCAGTGAAAGAATGTCACACACATTAACAAACACAGTAGAACTCCAATCCATTTGTTTTATACGACCACAAAAATCTCTTCTGTATTGAAAAAATGAATATTCAACGATCGCGCTTAAATCCATCGCAAGATTGAAGCGATCGATTCTTTGACGTCATGTGTAGAAAGATTCGGGATTCGTTGGCTGCACTGCACTACAAAGACAATTTTAAATGACCAAAATTACTTAATCTAAATTGCATTATTTAAAATGTTTCTTGTCAGTTCTTGTTGCTGTTGTTGGTCATTAGAAAAGGGAACACTTTTCGCGGGAATTTACACATGCGTATGACATCCTTGTGTACCAATCAATGATGTTCTGTTTCATCACGTTTTTCGTTTTGATGCTATAGATTGTAGCTTTTTTATGTCTTGGAGCCGGAATTTTACTGATAGTAGGCTTTTCTGAAGACGAGCAATTGCAAATCAATGTCAAGAATGAAGACGTTTCCCACGATTCAAACGCAGGTATAAAGATTTAATTTAAAAAAATTCGATACCGCAAGGGTTTTCACTATACAGTATCTATTAATAGACATTTACTTTGTGACTGGAATTCTATACGTGATTGTAAGCCTGATCTGGCTACTACTTTCCATTCTTCTATTTTTTGGCATTAAATGGGTAAGTCAACTTCATCTTTAAAGGCAAAATTTATGTTTCATCTACTTTTGCAGCACAAGAGACAATTATTTATTCCTTGGATGATATTTGTTGTCTTCTCATTTGTTCTGTATATCCCAGCAATCATTTTGAGTAAAATTATTGAAGTAATATATTTAGTACATAACAAAAAATATTCTTAATTGTTTTTTTTTTTTAATTTTTTAGAAAGAAGGAGTGCCAAGAATTACTTCCAGAGCAGTTCCAATAATCGTCTTAGTAAGATATACCACGGAATTGTTTCGTGACCTTATTGACTTATTTTCCTTTTAGGTTTATCTGTTAGTAGTTGTCCATTCTTATTACAAAAGTGACCCGTTTGCACAAGCTACTCAGGTAAATAAGAATCTAATTTCCTATTCGATTTCCTATTCGACATATCCTGTATTTGTGAAGTCTTTTCGGAAGACAAACAATTTATTTAAAAATAATTTCAAAAAAATTTTTTTTTTTCAGGTATAAAAGTTTAACCACTCTAATGTCAGATTAGCAAAGAATCCAACCAACATATCAGATATTCTTCATTGTTTAAAAAAATGATGTAAATAAGTTTTCTTCCAAGACCTAACAGTTCAAAAAACACCCTGTGGTATTTGTACTCCAAATGATGTGTTTAAAACTTTTTTTTTTTACTGAACATTTATCGTCTTAAATTATTTTCTCATCAATTGTACCTGATCATAAATCCCGATGTCATTTTCACATTTCAGTGTACTTGATTTTATCTAAAATTGCCATTTGTAAAAGAGCAAACATGACATACTCATATAAATCTTTATTCGTCAGTTCATTTTCATCGTATGATTAGTCTCTGTCTGTATACATGTTTGAAAAATGTGTATTTTGTAATTATAATGTATAATTGTGTAAATTAAACTGTTGCTTGTTGGTGTTATGTTTCTAATTGCTTGACGACATGTTTCTGAGTAATTCTCACATGTCATTAAACACTTTTTCTTAAAGACAGACGCAATACGCAATATTGAGACTAAACGAACTAAACATTATACAATTTAAAATCAACTTCGAAAATGCAAGAAAGCAACAGCAAGGATATAAGAAGTTTTTACACTTTTGAATTGCCAAAAAAACAAATTTTAAAAAAATACTATAAAATAATTCGAGTATTGTAAATAAGTAACAAAAGAGTTAGAAAATAAAACATCGATGATTGAATTACAAAACCATTGTTTTTTTCAACTTTGATTGATTTCAATCTCTTTAATGTAGTATCACTTGCAATATCACAATCCAGCTTTTCATAAACCGATTCTAGGAATTCCAGGTATATCGCTTTGCAGTCTTCTTCAATGTCATTTCTGGATGCACAGTCGTTCATTATCGTGCTCGAAGTCCTTTAAAAATATATTGTTTTAAAATCTTGATTCGATAACCTCTATATCAAATACAATACCCCCACACACTCCAAAATAAAATTTTGGCAATGGACCCACACAGATTTATTAAATCCGCATTACCAAATACCATTTAGGACCAACCATTGTTCATTCTACTCATTTTCTGGCAATGACTCAATCCGAGGGAAGCTCCCACTTCTCTTATCGCCACAGATTTTGGCAGACATTTTTAGCCACTAGTTTGTAAGTCTATTTAAGTCATACGGAAATCTTACTTGCAAGTGTTTTCTACTTCTTGGTTATTTTTGACAGTCTTCAGGTAGTCCCTTTTTTCGGCCAAAGTATTTAAACAACTTTCAAGGTTTGGTGTCCAACAATGACTTTGCTCATAAAATTCTGAAATGAATTATAACATCAATATAAAGAGAGAGTTACGAGCAAAGTCAATTATTAAAAATACCAGATGCTAAATCTTTATTCGAACAGAAAATTGCACTCGCTATTTTTGTATTTCGCTTGAGATTTAAAATTTCTAAACTGGTTTCACAATGTTTCAACATATCATTCAAACAACGCACAAGTTCAATGTTCCTGTAGAAAAAGTTACATGAAAATGAATTACTGTAGAGAATAGAAGAAGAAGAGGAAACTCACGCTGCTTTAGATTTGCATTCTGGTGGCTTATTTAAAAAATTTCCGCAATGTTGTAAAATATTGCAATCATCTGCAAAACTATGAGCTGAAAAAATTAAAGCTAAGTAATGAAACACTTTAAAATAAAATCCTAGAGGACATGGTAGGCAGAAATAGATAGAAAGAGTGTACTTAACGGACATACTATTGTAGTTAGAAAAGGAATTGGACAGTAATTTACTGGAATTAGACAGACATTTAATTGAATTAGGTTGAATTTTAAGTATTAAATTATTTTGAAAAGGAATTACACTATGCACTTGTCAAAGTCATTGACCTTTCACCCTAGACATCAATTAGTTGGTGCCAGGTCATTTACAGACCTCCTGATGTGAAAGTCCCCCAGGTTCTTTAAGCGACATCCAACCCTAAATCCACCTGTACACCCCATGCCAGAAAACAAGTCGGTGTTTTTTCTGATGTGGTGAGGTATGACTGGTCATTTCTATCTATTTCCAATTATAACCACATTTTTCATCCATTTCACTCCTTTCAAAAATAACTCTAGTCAGATTTAGCTCTTGAAATATCGTGTACACATAATGATAAGGAAGTTACGGCCTTACTCACCAAAGGTAAGAATGAAACAAATAGGTAATATCTTCATAGCTCAAATTGCACAGTAATTCACAGTAATAGTGCACTTAGTGATTTGAAACCCACTTCTATAAACAAGGCCGTCTATTTCGACACTGTTACGTAAAGTGACTTGAAAGTTTTGTGAGATGTGCCAAATGCGAATTCTGGTGAAAATTTTTCAATTCGAAGTGAGTTTCCTGCAATTTTATATTTAAAATGTTTGTCTGATGCGTCTAGACCTTTCTATCATTTATATACAAATGCAGTTAAAAATTTTATACTCTAAACCACCCTAAAACTAACATAACAGCCTGAAGTATTTTCTCGCTTAAGTGACTCACTCCCCTTCTTATCTGCACGTTAGCAAAAATAAATGTATAGTGAGAACACCACATCTAGGAGGAGGCTGTGTAACTGTTTGCTGGAAAAACTTTATTTACTGTGTCATCCATTTCCGGCAGCTTCATCAAGTAAGATGCAAGAGATTTCATTAAAAATTGTCAAATGATTAAAAATGAGTTTTCAATGTCAGAATTAGAGAAAATGTATAACCGAAATGGAGGACGTAAGAAGAAAGAACTATTAAAGTAGACTGTACACATCATTGAACCTTAGTATACATCATTGGACTACATCATTGTCCGCGCAACTTAAACCTGACCAGGCCCTCAGGGCAGATGGTCTTGACTAAAAAAAAAGGTGAAGGGAATAAGGGAGGATGGAGGGTTTATGACAGACTAGGGGAATGTAAGAAAGTCACCCCAGCAGTAAACAACCAATCATTTTTCGTATAACAAACATAGACAAAACAACCAATCAGCTCGAGGAACGCACAACGTAAACAGGTTCTGGTTTTACTTTTGATTTGCAATAAGCACAGCACACCCGAGGAAAAGTACTAGTACCAGAAATGCAAGCATCAAAGAGTCAAAGAAGATATAAACTCCGCTCCAGTGTCCGTTCAGGAGTATCCAAAGAAATGTCCATGCAAGAAGAAACCGAAAAGCTGATCCAAAAAACGTGGGCCATGATTATTGCTAAAATTTTTTTTTTTTAGTTTTGTTACAAACTTTTATTCTGTGTCTATTTTATGTAGCCCATCTAAACGTAAGAAAAAACAATGTGACATAAGTGCAGAAGAAGGCCCTGAAGAATTGAATGAACAAGAAGTCGATTACGAAGAATGGTTGGAGAATTTGAAAAAGTTTCGAAAAAACGTCAAAGATCCTAAGTTTGCGGGCAAAGAATTATTAGAACCAGCTGTCGAGTTTAAAAGGCCGGGCCGATGTGGGGTCGTAAAAACAGCATCGTGTACACTGTGCTGTAAATCTTTACACATTTTTTAATAATTTATGGCTAAACTTAACGTATGTATACTTCCAGTTGAAGATTTGGGACTTCTTGGAAAAAGATGTTACCTGCTATCCAGTTGTCCAGGCCGAGTCCAACCTCAGAAATATAAAGAAACGTGGGTCATGATTATTGCTAAAATTTTTTTTTTTTAGTTTTGTTACAAACTTTTATTCTGGTTCTATTTTATGTAGCCCACCTAAACATATGAAAAAGCAATGTGGCATAAGTGTAGAGGAAGGCCCTGATTACGAAGAATGGTTGGAGAATTTGGAAAAGTTTCGAAAAAACTTCAAAAATTCTAAGTTTGCGGGCAAAGTAATAAAAAACCCAGCTGTCTTGTTTAAAAAGCCGGGCCAATGTGGGATCATAAAAGCAGCATCGGATACACTACGCTGTAAATCTTTACACATTTTTTAATAATTTATGGCATAACTTAACGTATATATACTTGCAGTTGAAGATTTGGGACGTGTTGGAAAAAGATGTTACCTGTTTTCCAGTTGTCCAGGCCGAGTCCAACCTCAGAAAGATAATTAAGCGAATTTTACAGTAATCATAATAAGTATGCTCCTTTCAAATTGGAGACTTTCTGTTTGACGTCACTCGTCGTCGGGCATCCGATCGTCCCTTTGAAAACGTTACTAAAAGCAATTAAAGTTTTTTATATCTTTGAATCTGAGTTTTTTCTCAAAAGTAAAAATGCCAATTTGGTATTATCCTTAGATGTGCTATGATTTTTCAACAGTAGATGGCAGCACCCTGCAGAGGGTCTTAATTTTATTTTAAATTAAATTTTGTTATTTAAAATAGTTACTTGCTTCATCGCCGTAAGGAAAAACAGAAGGAACAGAAGAAATTTCACTGAGTTTTTTCCGATAAAATTATCTTTTATTAGATCGATGCTTACGTATTACATATAAAATTCGTAAATGTACGAGCACAAAAAACTAAAAATGCCAATTTGGTATTGGTTAAAGCATAGTAAACAAAAATTACGTCAGATGTGCCGTTATTTTTCAACAGTAGATGGCAGCACCCTGCAGAGGCCACTATGACTTTTAAAATTTGTTATCAAAATCAATTCAAAATAGTTACTGGCTTCATCACCGCAAGTAATAACAGAAGAAACAGAAGAAATTTCACTAAGTTTTTTCCGATAAAATTATCTTTTATTACATCGCTAAATGCTTACGTATTACAGCCCAGCAGAGAGAGATCAGCCTTCAGAGCCAGCAAAAAACTCCGGGTGGGTGGATGTGGGTATAACACCCCGTCGTTGCTACGCTCAGCGGAATTAACCTCAAACATCACGGTAAGTTCGTTTAAGTTATAAATTCCGTCTCGCTACGCAACTTCCGGGATGTTGCATGAGTTACAAGTTCACTTACAGAGTAGTCTTCAGAGTTAGCGGCTCCCACTTGTACTTCCATATAAAATTCTTAAATGTACGAGCACAAAAAACTGTATTTACGAATCGATGTTAACTGCCCTTTTAAAAATGCCCTTGTAGCTACAAGAGACCGGTTTATACTCTTTTAACAACCTTGGTAAAAATTTATAGCATTAGAGTTATTTGGTTATTATTAAACTTTTGTAAGTATTAAAAGGTTAAATCTTTAGATTACTATTTTTCAGGACGTAAAAGCTAGAACGATATACCTATATCGTTCTAGGTAAAAGCTATTTTTGCGATTTGAAACTGTAAAATTTATTAAGGAGTATGTTTTTTGTGATAGCATTATTTGATATTTGGAATGAATATTTTTTGGTTTGTGATGTTATGAAATACTGGGTATGCATCAGTGGTTGAGTAGTGTTGGATATTCTTTTCCGTTCAATGCAGACACTTATTTAAAAAAAAAAATATTTCAAAACTGTTTTTCTCTATACAACAAACTATGTAGGCAGTGTTATTCCGTACACTCACGAGAGGGCAGCAATTACTGGAGCTTTCTCGATTTTTTTTTTTTTTTTTTTTTTTTTTTTTTAATGATGTGGCTAATTTCTCAGGACAAGATATCGTTAAATATTTCGTCATAATTGTGCGAAAAAGTTTATTTGGAAGTTTGTTTGCTCTTTTTTATTTTTTTGCACCATACAATTCTTGAATTCATATTCTTGCTTTAAAAAGAATTGTGATTTAGGCTAAAACACGTTTTTGTATGGAAGTTTCATGTAAGAAACATGAGGCAAAAGAATATATTTTACTTTTATCAGTTCTTAACATAGTTCAGTATAAATTTTGAAAATATTTGAGTAGAATTTATTGAGAATCTTAAAAATTTTTGACAAAACCATTTGGTACCATTTGGTACGTACATCGTTTTATAGGAATTCACTTTAAATCGGCTCCTAAGAGAAGCAATATGATGGATTACTAATTTTTACATATTTCATAATTAGTTGATTATCACTGGCAGAGGTTTCAATCTTTCTATGAATTTATTGATTTTCATTCTTTAAACAGCTAACTCTTCTCTAGAGCATTTTTAAAAATTAATAATCAATATTTTAATTCTGTCACTAGATGGCGCGTCAGTCGTATTGCTTTATATTTTATTACAAAAATTTTTTTCAACTGCTACACGTTTACTACTAAACAGAGTCAAAGTATCTACTACACATATCATTAAGAAAAAGTTGAAGAGCCGTATTTTGCGATTTCCGTTTATTAGTCGCCAGAGACGCGAGGAATCTCATTGTGTGTAATGTAGTCTCATATATCGAGGCGGAAGGTTGAGAGGCTGTTTAGGTATCGCTTCTCGGCCTTTTGGCTAAGATCAAAGTGTAGTATCTGTTCTTATCAGCTTAATATCTGATACGGTCCTCATTGAGGGCCCAGAATATTAAACTGATTTTTGGAATCAGGTGGGGTGCTCGGAGCTTGCTCCACCCCTGCCACGGGTTGGCCTGGTATTGCAGTACCTCCAGGATCGGCCCACTCCCCTCGGGGAGAAATAAATAATATAAAAATAGACTCAAACAAAAATCCAAGGTTACTACTAAACTTGTCAATTGACGAAACAATCTGTAAGTGTATGGCAAATTGGTTATGTTTTTAAATTTTCTAGAATATATCAGATGTGCCAGATAGTGCTTACTTAAAACTGTTCAATTTGCATTAGTTTGTTTGTCCACTCTGAACGCTTTTTCTGTTCAACCAATTTGGGAAAAACAGTTATAATCTTGCTAAAGTGTAGTTTAGAAGCCGGTCTATCCGACCGCCTCCACCTACAAAAAATGATTTAACTGATGAAGTTGATCCTTGGTCATCCATGTAGCCATTTGACGAATTTACTACATATTTGATGCCTTAATTTATTTCCTCATCACCCTAATTCTCAGAGGTAATGTACAATTAACAATTTTCATATCAACTATGTACACATTAGCATAATTACAATTTCTTAATTCTAAATCAGTACCACATCGAATATTATATTTCTAATCAAATAGCTGTCGGAATAAATTTCAATTCTGTTATTTAATACTGATAATTGAGGAGGCACTCGGAATTCATTTTTGTCTAATTCTACAATTATAAATACAATAAAAAAATTCAAATTATTTAGTCCTATAAATCAGCTACCTTGAAATAAAAATTTCTAGCAGCAAAAAGTTTTTATAGATTCACACAATTTCAATAAAAAAATGCCAAATTGAAAAATTATAGTGAACTTACTAGCAAATTACATCCTCCCAATTAGTTTACGATTTCCATACGACATTTATTTTGAAATACTTAAAGCGATTTTCAGTAGAATGGAACATGATCACATGACTAGATAATAACGATTTTAATAAATCAATTAACAGCACACTGCAACTACCGCTTAAGAAAAAATATATCATCCTAGTTTTGCCCTTGTTAAGAGTTTTAAAACGAGGAATCATTATTAAAGACGGTAACATAGAAGGGTGAGATTTAAGAAATAAAAAAAAAAAAAGAAAACTCTTGAGATAACTTGAAATTTAAAATCCCCGATCTTATTTCAATCCTCGAGGAAATCCAAATTATCCCAAGAAATTAACCTCAGCATTCTGTAACATTAGGGTCGGTTCCAGATCGTTTGGTGATGTGAAGTTTGACTACTTCTTCAGCAGTTGTCGGATGAATTCCAACTGTCATTTCTAGATCCCGTTTTGTCATACCACATCTAAATGAAATAAAATTCAAATTAAAAAAGATAAGACACATTTGTAATTAAGGATCAAACGACCTTTCGAAAAGTTGATTTGAAATAAAAATATATAACTTTCTAATTAATAAACGCTCATCTTAATTATCAATTTTTGACATGAAACCAATCAATGGTATTTTTAACGGTCGAGTTCAGCTACCAATGAAAACTCGATGATAAAGCATCTTAAATTTTAATCTGCCAAAATAGTAGTTTGGACAGATTTCATTTTAAATCAAGTATATCAAACTGATTTGTTCAAATTTAAATTTCTATCCTATACTTGTATCCAGAATCAATCTCTTCAGAGTCATGAATACATTTCGAATCGAACCTCATTGCCACTGCAAATCCTTGTGTTATTTCTCCCGCATTTGGTCCAACGATGTGAAATCCTAAAATCTTTTGCGGCCGTGCGCTACTGCAAACAATCTGAAATATAATAATAATAATAAAATTTATTAATACAATAAAAAAAATAAAATAAATATGAAATGTACCTTTATATAACATTGTTCGCCTCTACCTGCCATGGAGTATTCTAAAGGTTTAAATAACGCGTGATATATCTAAAAAAAAAAAATTGAAATAATTATGAAAATTACAGTTTTTCATTTTAATAAGTATTACTTCAACGTTATCATCTCCATGCTGCTTAAAAGCTTGATCTTCTGTCAGTCCAACACAACCATATTCGACTGGTGTGAAAACAGTAGTTGGCACCTATAAAATAAATTATGAAGCCATTCCAAAAATTGCTGGGTTAATAGAGTAGTCTTGTTCAATACTGATGTAAATCCGACCAAGACATACTTCATTTCACTTTGATTGGTTGCACTAAACTTGTTGGGATATCGCTCCAACAAATTATCCCAGCAACTTTTTTACATTCCAAATAATTCTTACTCTGTTGTAATCCATTTTAATAGTTGATTGAGTAAATATTCTGTGCGCTAACAGTTTTCCTGCTTTTACAGCAACTGGAGTCAATTCAGGACGTTCCTAATTTAAAATACGATTTACAAAGCTCGAAAATTATTTTGTCACAAAAAATAAATTACGTGTAAAACGTCACCAATTGCATAAATATTTCGAACGGATGTTTGTTCATTTGTAGTTATAATTTTCCCGCTAGTATTGTGCACTTGGACGCCAGCATTTCGAAGATTTAGTGGTGCAAGTGCAGGAGCTCTCCCTTAAAAAAAAGTGTAGAAAATGTACATTAATTCAAGGTACATATATTTAGGTTTTTTTACCAACAGCAAGTAGAACGGTATCAAATTCTTCTGACGAATGTTTTCCTTCCCTGTCTTTCCATGTGACTTTCAATTTGTCACCAGAATTTTTCTCCACGGCTACAGGGACGCATCGGTTTAATACTTTCGTTCCAAGTTGTTGCATGTTCTGGACAACTAATCTCGCCATTTGTTGATCAAATCCTCGTAATGGTACGGAACGGATCATTACAGTAGTGTCAAATCCAACCCCAGTAAGAAAACCCGCACATTCCAACGCAACGTCTTGTAAAAAAAAAATGATTAAAGAATCAAAATGTCAAGTGCATGACTAGGTTTAACTATGTTTTGAAACCCTAAAGGATACAGCTGCCTCCAATTACAAGTCTATAATAATGAAAGTCTATTAATACCGTATATCGTATTGAAACATTAAAAATGAATTACGTTTTGCCAGGTGGTTTCTCTAAGCAGAATATGTCATCACTGCAAACACCATATTCCACTGCACCAGGTACCTTAAAAAACCCATACGTTATTTAATGTTATTAAATTCCAAATAAGGTAATAGCACAATTTATTGTCCATTTACTTCTCTCGGATACTTGGGACGTCCGCCAACAGCTATCACTACATTGTCAGCTGTTATTTCTCTGGTGGAATCTTTTTCATGAACTCTCACCGTGTATTGATCGATGAATTCACCCTTGGCATTTAAATATTCTACATTTCTTCGATAAAGATAAAAAAATTATAATTCAAGACTCTAAAATTAACTTCATCTGTTAACGAACTTGCTCTTTAATTGAACTCTGTGTCCCCAATTTAAAGATTTGATATGGCGCTGCACGCCAGTCACTAAAGTCTCCCTATTAAAAAAAGAAATTACCACAAACAATTTTACTAATTGCTTAAAACAATTACACAACATTTTACCAAGAATGTTCTACTTTTTCTGGAACTTTCCACCCGTATATTTTTGAGTCTTTTATTGCTTCCCCTAAGAGACCTGCTTGGTGCATAAGCTTTTTTGGAATACAACCGACGTTTACGCATGTTCCTCCAAGCCCCCATGTAGTCCCTAAAAAGATCTATGCGTCAATTTCTTTTTTTTATTTACTTCAACTCAAAATTTTTACCTCGTGGGGATGGAGAAACGTAATCAAGAACAATTACGTTCTTTCCAAGATCAGCAGCTACAACAAAATATAAGTGACATGAGGGCTTGTAAAAGGTAATTTAAATTAATTACCTTCTTTAGAACAAGCTAATCCTCCTGATCCTCCTCCAATTATTATCATGTCATAATCATAATTGCTACTCTCTGATACGAAACGAATGAATATTAATATTTATTAGGACAAAATATTTTTTAAACTTTAGTTATTACCTGATCGAGTTGCTAAACATCGTCGACCGAAGTATTTCACTTTGAATAGCTGGCGGCATGATCGGTATATTAGTGTCGGCAAATGACTGGTGAACGGCGAAAAGGCCACGATGGGTGCCGCCATTGTGGTTTAAAGCGCCAAGGTGAATTAGTGGAGGAAAATTCAAATAAATCGTTGGTTTGTGCAAGACCACCTCAACCCTATGTAAGAGGGTCTTGGTTTGTGTATGTAGCGCCAAAAATTTGCAGCGGTTAACGAAGAAATTAAACAAAATGCCCAAGCGGAAAGGTGAAGACGGAGTGGACATTGAAAGTAATGTTGCGGAAAAGAAAAAGAATAGTTTAGACAGCGACGAGGAAGATGATAATCCAGAGAAATATGACGTGTGGGAAGAGGATGATATTGATGGTGAGTTATGTCTTAATCGTTGAAATTGCGTTGAATTGGCGCAATTTGGCAGCCATTTTGTTTAGTTAACGAGTGGTTTACGTTTTATTTTAGGGCAAGAGGATCCTACATTAGAATTTGATGGTGACATCAAAATTACACCGTTCAATTTAAAAGAAGAGTGCGAAGAAGGCAATTTTGATAAGGATGGAAATTACCATTTTAAAAAGAACGAAGAACAAATTAGAGATGCGTGGTTAGATAATATTGATTGGGTCAAAGTTAGTGCATTTTTAAAATGTTTGAAAAACTGATTGCCAGCCCACTATTGGACCGACAACTCTAGAGCGAGTGTATGTAAGCACGAAAAATTGTTAGAAGTTTTAAAATATACTTGTTTGTACACATTTTCTTTAAGCCACGTTCGCTCATGTAATCACATTAAAATAACGCGGAAATGGTGAATCAATGTGTTCTGATTAGCTGGCAACAGACCAAGAAGACTTGCGAGCTGCGCGAGTTTACTTTATTGCCACATTGTTTGCGTTACTTCAATGTGAAAGCATGTATCAGTTAAGCGTTAGAAGTTAGCAAGTTTTTTTTTTGTTTATAAAAAGGAAATGGCGAATTTATTCTAATTCAATTTGATGGATTCTTTAATTCAGTTTTAATGTGTTACAGGAATGTTCTACTACATTTTCTCATGTAGTACGCTTTCCATACCTGTCTATAAATTTTTAACTTAAGTGACATGTATCTTCGTTTAAATGTCATACCCTTAATTTAAAAAAAAATGCTTTGCTAACGTTCAGAGTGTGCTGGTAAATAGTTTTGTTCTTAAATATTTCTGTAAGAAATTGCAGGTTATTTAAATTTAAATTTAATTTTAGGTAAAATATCAGGAAAAATCTGGTCCATCAGTTGATGATAATGACGATGACAGCAACGATTTATCAAGTTTCAACAAATTTGATGTTTATCGGCAAATGTTGGATCTCATGAAACCAAAAGAAACTGTAACCAGAGCCTTGAAAAGGCTGGGAGGAAATGGTGGGAGTAGATCGGCAAGTAAAAAATGGTTAAGGAAGACCGAAAAAGATGAAGAAAAAGTTGCCTCGCAAGAAGAAGATCGAGAAAAATTTTTTCGGCTGACGGAATTAGCCGATAGTTTAGTTAGTCATGGAGATGTTGAAATCTACGGCGACACATTTGAGAAATTAGAGTTTAAGCTAAACAAAAAGACAGATGCTGCTGCTGTTGTTGATATGTTTTCTGATGATTTCGACAACGATATGCAACAACGGATAGATAAAAAGACGATGGATGATGCAACTAGGAAAGATTCCGAAGGAGGTTAAAATGCTTTCTTACTAGTTACGGCAAAGATTACTTTATTTCTTTGCCGTTTTTGAAATTTACTTTATTAAGGATTAATATATTGTTTTGTATTGGTTTTACAGCTTCCGACATAGACAGTATCTCGTGGGAATTCAAATGGACCGATGAAGAATCGGCTGAAATCCATGGCCCTCATTCGAGCGCGGAAATGCAACAATGGGTAACTGAAGGTTATTTCGACAACGGCGTGTGGGTAAGAAAATGCAAGTCAGAAGATGCAAAGTTCTACAACTCGAAGAGAATTGATTTTGATTTGTATATTTAAATCCTATCTTCATTTTCATTCATTATCTATCCAAAATACTATTACGTTTTAAAACCCGCAATAAAAAGTTAATTGTATTGACGAATCCACGTAAATGAATACGTAGATTAAAAAAAAAAAAAGTCTTGTTCTGATGTGTCCAACATGTGTGTACATCTAGCGGCAGTTTTTAAAAACAAACAACATCGCCAAAAAATTAGCTAAGCGGAATAAATTTCCTAAGCTTCATCTCTCCGTTGAGGAACGCCGGTAGGACTGTAGAAAGCAGTATTAACAATAAGATTGAATCGCATGTTTCTGTCAAACATCTTGAATTTAATCTCATTGAAATTGATCGGCCACCTAGCGGTGCAAAAATGAATCAACTCCTTACTTTTGTAGGCCGTGCAGAGTAGCTTGTTTGCCAGAGTCCGGAGGTGGTAGACGGAAGCTGAGGTCGTTCACCACAAATACTAATCCTGACATGCAGCCTGCGAGTTTCTTCATCTTTCTTCTTTTAACCTCTTCTGTGCTTTGCAGTTTCGGTAAGTGCGAATATTTTGTAACCTTATTAGTTTTAACAAAACGTTAGACCGCGTAAACAAAAGCACGTTGAAGCGACGTGAAACCACGGCGTGACAATGAAATTTCCAATGAAAAATAATCGATTGTTCTTCAACCGTAGAAATAAATAAAAAATTTGCGCAGCTCTAACTATACTTCAAAGTAGAAAAACTAACTCAGTAAATCACGTGTCAGAAACAGTCGTAAAGGGTCGGTTGGGAAATTGATATTTTGATTTATTATTAATTTCGTTTCGAAATTGCTTATTTTTATTTAAAGGCTTAAAATTTTGATTAGAGAACACCCAAGTACAAAATTAATATTTAAATTAAATTTAAAAATCTCACATTTTACGAAAGTAAAATCTACCCGAACCTCTTTACACCTAATCCTAAACAATTCATAGTATATTATGTGTAATCAATACATAATTGTTGATAACGTTCAAAAGCTAATTGCACACTTTTCTGACGTCCACATTTGAAATCATTTCACTTGATACTTTTTGAACGCATCGAATCGAAATATTCTACAGAAAACTGATTCCTAAAATTATGCAATTAAGTTTTCATATTTCGAATAGATTTAATTTCAAATTAGTTAGAATTCGAGCGATCTAGTTGCAGCGAGCGATCTTCTGTGCTTAATGTTTTTAAATGCTGATGACAAGTTAGTGGTTATGTAGTTTCATTGATCTGGATGGGGAAAAGCATCGCTCCTAGGTTGTTTCACTTCAGTTGAAGTCAGGCTTTTTGATTTGCTACTTGCAAAGTTAAATTAAATGTCAGATTTGATCAACTAATGTAATTCCAGAATTTCAATATGAAAAAGACAAATTTTAGGCGACTTTAAAAACTCATATTCAAATCAGTGAATTTATTCTATTAAGAGAAAAGAAAAACTGCGAGATAAAGGATAATGTATCGTGTAAGAGCATTATAATTTATTCATCTTTTCTTACAAATTAGAAAAATATTAATATTCAAATATCAGAATCTCATTTCCACATGAAAAGGGATTTCCAATTAGAGGGGAAATGAGATTTATCGATAAAAAAATGTCTTGAGAAGCAGAAATTGTGAAAACATCAAAAGAGGTTAGTTAGGTAAAAATTTGTGACAAGAGTCATCTTTTCCTTTTAATGAAACTGACACCATCAACATAGTCGACCTCTTGGCATTTCGTGTCCCAACACCCTGAATGTAAAACTAGTCGAAATGTTTATCTACCAAATTAAACATCAATAGATAATTATAAATAAAACACCAAGGAATCACTTTGCTAAACAAACACTGCATCCAAATTCCACCGCCACTATCATCTAAATGAGTTTGCCCTGACGAGTTGATACAAAGTATACTTTGTGGCTTTGTAAACATTGACTTGAATTCTAATCTAAATGCAGACTCCACTCACCATCGTTTCCTAATTTACTGCCATCTGAGAATGAAAATTAGCTTCGGTTTAATTCCTTTTACACCAAATCCGTGGTGTCTGTTCAAATGTCGTGCACCATCACACGCCAGAGGTAAAGAATTAAAACGTTCCATTTTCTCTTTTTCTGCCTTCTCTTGTTAGTGAATTTTCTAATTGTGGACACTTAATCGTAATATGATTAGAATAACAAGTTCATGGAAAATGGCTGTCTTAAATTATTGGTAAGTCTAACTAAATTTTAATGATTGGGAGGAAATTTTAGTCTCATAGAAGACGATGCTGACGAGACACAGCTAAGCCAAGACGTGAACTTGTTGTTCTTCTTTTTCATAGTGTGGTTGGAAAGTCTCTTTTTTAAATTATTTAATAAACTGTTTGCCGATTCACAAACTTATTTTGGACTCAACTTGTCAGAAGGGTTAGAGGGGCCCCTTTAAACGTTAAGCCGTGAAATGTGGCGTCAGAAGCAGTCAATGAAAGGCAAAACCTTGTGTATGTAAAATAACACGATTTATAAACTTAAAGTGGGTGCTAAATTGTGTGGTTACATTGTATTTGAGCTGATTTAATGATCAGTATTGCAATCTTTATTTCACACTTCATCCTTCTTGACTATTGAAAATCTCTGAAATGTGGGGAGGCACGGATATATACCTAAACGACAGCATTAATAAACATAGTTCAATACACGTTAAAGTATGTTCAGGCAATGCCAAATAATCACACGCATATTTTTAGATATTGAAAAAAAATACTTTCCTAACACAAAAGAAATTAATGAAATGACAGTAAAATGTTGTAAATTTGCACAACTTCCTAATTTACAGTCACATTTGAAAAGCCAATTACACGCTTGTAATTACATATTCACATTTGTACATTAAATTTATACATAATTCAATATAATTTGACCGTGTAACCGCACGTTTATCACCAAAATTTGCAAATGGTCGAACTATTACAAAAGATGTTAAAGCAGTTACATCAGTTTGCGATGACCCTAGAGCTGCTACATCAGTTTGCAGCATTTACATTAGAAAAACATTAGAAAATGTAGAATGCATTAAGAGCTAATCAGATTTTTTTTGTGTGTGACATCTACAAACATTTTTTTTTGCGAACTAAAAAATGAAAGAATTTAAATTCTTTACTAAATTGACTGACAAAATTTTAACTGCAAGTGCATTTGACAACATTATTTTTTATGGGAATAAATTTATAATTCTAAGAGACGAGACTTTAAAATATTCTGTCACTTCACCTAGAATTTGACCCCGAGATTTCATTCTTTAGTTGTAGTACCTGTAATAATCCAATTTTCTAATCTGGAAGTTCATAGTTAAATAAATAAAGCTTACCTTGACATCTTAACGTCACGGGCCAATTACAAAGGTTTTAAGTCACGGTTTCTAACAGTGAGTAATGGCAAGAGCAGTGAAAGGTTCAAGTGGGTTTTTATGTAGTTTGTTAATTGTTTTAACTGATTTGAGGCTTAAACTGAGCAAATAAGAAAGTAGGAGTAAGTATAGTGACGTTTTCTTCTTGTTTGTGGAAGAAATGCTTTAAATATAAATGAGGAATGTGAAGTGGTTACAAATTGCGGAGAATTAGTAGAGTACTACCAATTTGAGAAAGTCTCTGAAAATTCAATGCAAACACGGTGTTGAGAAGGCTGTTCTTGAGAAGTTGTAAGTTGCTTGTGGTTGAGTTTCATGTAAGTCAAGCACGTTTTCACATTGAGTCAACAGTTATTAGTGAGATCTAAAGGTAACCAACAATTGTTATTTGAAACCTGTGCAAATATTAGAAGAAGATCAGCATGTATAGTGGTTATACCCGGTGAAATGAAGACAGAAAAAATGTCAAACAAGACCCAAAACAAAAATCCAAGACAAACATTCATCAGAACTGTGTGTACAAACCTATAGATTAAACAAATGAAACATTCTTAGAAGACTACAAACATTTCATTAAATCGACTTAAGTCGATGTCTCTTGTGATATGCCAATTATTATGCTAACAAGATCCCTCAATTAATGCTGCAAGAAATGGATGTTATAACAACAGTGCTACAAATTGAAGGCAATAATTATACTTCAAACTTCAAGAATGTAATTAGCAATAAGGCAAATGACGGAATCCCTGCAAAGCAATGGCATATTCCCAGGATGTTGACAAAGATTTTCAATTGCCTTGCTTGCAACCTACCTCCACTAAGTTGAAATTGGAGGATCTGTACACGAAACTTCTTTTACGGTGATATTCAATAAAATCAGCCGCAACCCTCGTGATCTCCAAGAGCAAGTTTGTGAAGCACGGTAACAAATTCCACTTGGAATGCCTCTACACTGCTCGTAGTACTACTTCTGCACGTGGCTGTAAAATATCAGAATTCCATTCCTTTTCCTTTTATAGCTATATATTTATTGCAACGGCACACACGTTTAGTTATTATAGTTAAGAAAAGTTTCTAGCTGCAACTTGGAAGTAAATTGAGTTTTAAAACTCGCCTTTAATATCAATTTCAATCTGAAATGGAAAATATCTCCTGGATAGTGATACAAATTTAATCTTTTCTTACGTTTTTAACACAAATAATTGGCGAAAACTGTCTAATGGATTCAGGTTTTTTATTATCACCGTTTCACTTTGCAAAAAATAGTTAAGCTGTAACCGCATTACTGCATTAACTCGTCAATTTTTCTCCCATCAGTCGATGGCCTAGTTTCTAAATAAAAGCAAAACAAATCAATACAAAGAAGGGCCTGCAAAAACAAATAATAGTGAATTCTTTGGAATGCATTTAAAGCCAAATTGGAACCATTTGCAAATCATGTTATAATCTTATTAAACGTGTAATGTCAGCCTTATACGAGCTATCAGCTTGAAGTCACCCCAGGTGTAATTGCTTCATTTTTAACTTGATCCTACGACCTGCAACATGCTGACATTGTTGTTGCTAGTCTGTCAACGAACAGTAGCTGGAAAAAAAAGAAAAAGTTAAGCCCAACAGTCGTTTAGAGAAGGTCTTTTGGCTGATAAAAGCATCGTTTTACGCTATCCGTGATAAAACCAATAGAGGAGAAACCTGAGCACTAGATCTCGTTGACTGATAGCAACAAGATTTATATGAGCAGATTCGTGAAAGGCATTGCAAGATTTTTCTACGACGTACCTGTAAATCATGAGATTTCAAATTACTGTACCCATGGGTTAAATCTGGCCTGCTTTTTTGAGTTTTATTTTAGGAAAGGAAAATTCCAATATTTTTGCCTGAGTTTTGTGAAAGCTGAATTAACAATTCATTCAGATATGAAAATACGAAGAAGAAACAACCACCTCTAGCAGGAATAATTCTATTGCGTAAAATTCAATAAGAAGCTGTGACTGAAGATTAGCACGTACGCACTGCAATCAGAAGTTCAATGCTGGATAATTCAGCCAATCAGAATCAAGTGTGGAGGAGAAGTTCAATTTACTGTAGGACTAATATTGGCTTAGGGCTTCGTTTTCCAAATGACAAAAGTGTTTTGCTTTATAAAAACATAACACTTTAACCATTATAGTAACTGCCTTATGTTAAGTTACAAGAAATTTGTAAAAATCTGGATGACGTAGTGATAATTGCCAGTTCAAAATCAACAACAACGGACAAGAACACGCCAAGTAAGCAGGAGGCGTTACTGCTTGATCTCTTACTACATAGACAAATTTTATTGCAGAAAGTCAACCGGCTGTTTGCTTGACATCTGGAAGTTAACTTTATTGCAGGAATTTTTCATCCTACGGAGTTTACTACATATATATATACAGGAAGAATCATCCATGAAGACTTCCCGAAGACATGCTTTGATTTAGTGCTTTGTCATGAAAGCCGAACACATTTTTCCGCACATACCTTTTATTAATTCCCATCAATATACTAAGATATTCTGAGAGGGTTTGCATCTTATTAAATTCAAGTTGCATACTGCATTAATCTATACAATTTTTATTACGGCTATAATTAGTTTAGAGTTCAATTAACATAAGATAAGTAATTAAAACAGGACATCAAATTTCATCTTAATAACAATTTTTACTCTGATACTTGCAAAAGTTGATTTTAAATGGAAGGATTTTTAATTAGATCCATAATTCATAACGCAATGAAGCTTAAAGGATGGACTACTTTTATCCATCTGTGTCATTCTTTCAGGCTGTTTTTATTAGTTTTGATTTCTCTGATTTTCATGGTAATAATCTTGTTTAAGTGCATGCGCTTTTCATCCAATTGTGTTTGTCTTTGTACTTTCAACTAATGGCACAACGTTGCAGAATTATTGTATTCGAGTTCTTTGTCTGTCCAAACGACTATAAAAGTCAGTTTTCAATAGGATTATTGTTTCGCCAAAAAAATTTGTGCTGTTCAGTTGCCAAAACAAATAAAATAGATAAGCAATCAAGCTGTGTGCAGTCATTTCCAATGGGTGCACAGATTTGGGAAACAAACACTTGTATTTAGAACTATTTTTCTGTTAAATTAAAAAGAGCTTCCACCTGTTTTCTTCCATCTGTTTTCATATTGACGTGAAAAGTTTGTTCCTTGGACAAAATTTAATCAATCAACATGACTGAACCAAAAATAATTGGTTGCAAATCACTAGAAATCTAGCAGATATGAAAATTTGAAAAATTCAAAATTGTCAATCACTGAAAGCAGCGAATAGAAAAAGAAAATTGCTAATGGAAACGATCAATTTTGGAATTAACTTTCTTTTTTTACCGCGGATTATTAAAAGTTTTTACCTAATTAAAACATTGTAAACCCAAAATTAAAAAATATATCCTTAGGGAATTCAATATTTCAGCATTTTTTTTTTCGCTATCATCATCTTCACAGATATTTTTCTTCCTTCTTTGAAAACAATTTTTTCTCCTCTTCTTTTTTATTGTCGCGCCTATTTTTCTTGCATTGGGATTCCAAGGTGTTCTCAGGGGAGGGTAAGTTCAAGTGGAGATGTGAAATGAACTTTTATCCCTACCACCTTCTCATTCTCTCGGGTCCAATGGCCATTGACTAGAAAAAGTAAGGGAAAGTAGAGAGCGCTTAAAAGCCCTAGCTTCCAAGTGTTCATCTGAATGTGTCTTCAGCTAAAATGAGGTTCAATTCTGTAGTATTTCTTATGATAAGTGTTCTTTCAGAAATGAAAAACTAAGAAAACTTAGAAATCTTAATCTAATTATTTATTTACAAGGTGTAAAAAGGAAATATTGTAGACGCATTTTAGTGTAAAATAATCTTTTGCTTTTGTATTGAAAAATAACATAGTTGTACGTATATGGGAATGAATGTACGCGCAGGGTGTTTTACTTCATAGTGTGCACCTAATTTAATTCGAAGTCAGTTGAGTTGAGACTAATAATAGTTTTACATGTCAATAGAAACGTGTGGGTGAACAAACTTGATCTACGACATTCAGAAAGGGGCCATCTGTTTCCTAATTAGAGTCAACTTGTCGATTACAAAGTTGTAGAGCACGGTGTAAGATCATTGCTCTTTTAGGATCTGACCCTAGAAAAATATTAAAAACAAAGACCACAAATTTCAAAACGAGTTAGGTGACAAGTTGAAGTAAACACCCTATCTATACACCTGGAAAAATGACAGGATGCGTTTTTTTATTTTCAATGGAATACAAGTATCACGTCAAACTGCGCTATTAGGGAGTTTGCGCAACTTGACTTGTACCTATACTTACACCTATACTTAAGCTTATGACAATTTACGGGATGCGCAGAAAACTAATCTTCGGTCTAACTCTAGTTTTGCGCATCCCGTAAATCGTCATAACCTTAAGTATGGGTATAAGTATAAGTATAAGTCACGTTTTGCAAACTCCCTTATTGACACATTTTCCTACACACACCTATGGTTGAAATGGAAAATTTTGCCCTATGTGATTTTGAATGAAGAACTATAGTGGAATAAACTGTTAGCCAGCTATAGCTATACAGGCAAGACACATCTTGCATGACTATTCTACAACACATTACCAGGTTAACGGGAACAATAGGCACTATTGCCCGTTGTTTCCGGTAATGTACAATAATGTCGGTGTATTTAGTATTGGATTTGCGTATGTGCGAGGACCAAATACGCCTGCCTTTATTCATATTGAAATCGAAGATTATAGTTACAAACAGGGAGGGGGTTTGCACAAACTTACGAGTGGCTACAAAATTGTAAAAATCTTTTATTACAATTTTTATGCGCATAAGCTTAAGCAAAATTTAGTCTGAAAACTCATTTTACACGTCCCCACACTAGAATTTTAAATTTCTCAATTAAAATTCAAAATTGGAGGTTTGAAGAAAAAAAATTATACATTTTACCTTGATAATTAATTCATCTGATTTTAAAATAATTTCCAAATGTCTTGTACAAACCTCTTAAGTATAACTTTTATACTCCCCTTTAAAGCATCCCCTTCCAACCAAAATTTCTAAAATATTTACAAATATTTATCCGACATTACATCATGTCACAACTAAATGTTTAAACCCCCCGCAACGTGTACACTGATTGGAGTTTTAGAGTGAAAATTTATTAGAATTTAGTTTTTCTGACCGAGGAAAGGGGATTGTAGTAAAAGAGTGTTGTCTGACGTGGGTTCAGTTTGGAGAGTGGATGGGAATTGCAGGAGGAGGACTTTTCCTTCCTCTTTTCAACCGTTAGCGTCTATTGAGTTGTAGCGAGACGCCGTATTGATCCCTAGACGGATGGAACAGCTTTTTATACTGTACTCAGTTTTTTTTTTTTTTCCGCCGTTGTTGTCATGGCGTACACACAAAGTTTTTGTTCCATTGTAATTACAAAGTTTGCTCACTGTCCTTGTTTAGGTGTCAAAGAGTTGTTGAAAATTTTTTGTTGGTTGTTTATAGAGCAGTTTCGCTATTTATTTTTTTTTAATGTTTAAAATCCATTGATTTAGTTGTTGGTTTGCCAGCTGTTAGATCTGAAAAACTACTTTATTTCGCGTGTCGTTTCGTCCTTGGAATGTGACAAGAATGAAAAGGTCTGGTGTTTTGTTATTTTTTTTTTTTTTAGAGTGAGAGGAAGGGGAAGCTTTCGAAGTAAAAGAATCTTTTTTTCACTTGTTACGAGAGTGTTGAAAGCGTTATTAGATACACTTTAAAAGCCATTTGGAGAGTAATATTTTTTAGTTTGGCAGCAGTGATTGAATAATGAATTTTGTAGGAAATGCTGAGTGTTGAGTAGCGTCAGAGGAAAACTGAGTGGACTAATAGCTAGAATATGTGATCAGGGATTTTTGCAGTTCGTGAGATATATCTTCAACTGAATTTTCGACTGGGGGGGGGGGGGGGGAAGGGACTGTTGAAACTAAAAAAGTAAATAAATGTACAGAAAATTAGTAATTTGACGGTAAACACAAGAAAGACAATCTTAAATTGAGAGTCCAGCTTCTGAGAATATTGGAAAATCATCCATCCGCCTTCATCTTTTTTAAAAAGCATTCCCAAGCGTTTTTTCTAGATCCGGATTGTGACATTTTCGCCATTGCGAAAACCCGGACGATGTACGAATGCCGTGACCGAGTATTGCGTGTTGAAAGCATATGGCCGCTTTTATTGCAGCCTTAGTATTGTTGGCATGCGATGCAGCAAGCGGCCACCAGTTGGCGGCCCTATTTTCGGCAGCACTATTTTCGCCATTGGCAATGGCGAAGCGCGGATGTAGAAAAAATCTCTAACTTTTGGAATTAATTTTAAAGAAGGTAAAACAGAGAGTGAATGAATAAATCAATATATAATTATTTTTCGTGCTTTCACCTTCAATATTCGTTTCCTTAGATGGACCCTTTCTTTAAATTGCATTTATGTTTTACTTATTGAAATTAATTCAACACCCATTAGTAATTTAATTTTTAGTATAGTATACAGTTAATAACTGTAACTCAAATTTAGAATTGTTAAACAAAGAATGGTGAACTACAAGGATCACCAATATCTCTGTTACTTTCTTTCTACAAAACGTTTTGTGATTCATGACTGCAATTATACGATCCTTCAGTACCCATCCATTAAGTACATTACTTTCCCCTTTAATTCTCATTGAAAGCTGAGAGCTTCAGTGGATCAGTCGAGCCACATTTCTGGCTGATAGTTTTACCTTTGTTCTGATTCCCATTAGCCTATTACTGCTATTATTAGAACATTGTAGTAACATCTGGCATCATTACAAAACGAACCACAATACGAGTGCTAGAATTGGAAATTGAAAGGATTGTCAATTCGTTATGGATTGATAAGCCACTTTTGAAATTGTGGTTTTGATCATTTGATTTAACCAAGTGTGAAAGAGCATTTTCAACACTGTGGTATTGATAAAAGTTTTAGTTTGTATGTGTACAATATTAAACTGATTTCAACATTCTAGGACACTATGATGTTCTTTTGGATTTTATTAGTCGATATTGGATAAATTAGTACATAAGAAATTAAATGTATTGTGGTGCTCTGTCTATTCTCTGTACTGGGAATGAAGGAATTAAGCAGAAGTTCCTCTTTCTTCTTTAACCCACCTTGATGTGCTAACATTCTTGAGAACTGTCACGTTTGCTCGGCTGCTTTAAGAAGAGCTGGTTTTATCATGTAAATTAATATAAGCTTTAATAATGCTGTAGAGAAAAATAAGGTTGGAAATAGAATAAGTAAAGGTGGGACCGCAATTGCAAGGCAGCTCCATGCTGCATAGTAACTAGTTCATGCAATGCATGGCAAAGTACTTTGAACTGCACATGACTCAGTATACCCCACCATGAACTAGGCAACAAACGGTAGTTGCAGAACAATGCTAAATCCTAAAAACCGATAACAATGTTAAATACAGTGCAAATGATAAAAGATGTAAATGAGGGGAAATTAGGTCTTATTTAAAGAGAGAAATGAAATTTAACGTCGCCAACGGCTGCTACAGCCATATGCGATGGGACAACTTCAAACTAAAAAGACAAAATCAGTAAAAACAAACGTGAAGTTACATAATTAAACTAGAGCTTTTAAAGAGAACAGTAAGTAAAAGAATAAAGTTGTCCATTTACAGTGACTGGTCGCATACACTTTACAAAAACCAGCAACTCGGGTTAATGGGCATATTGGGCCCAAATCCACAATGGCCGTTGATGAATACAGGCCCAATGTTTGACTATAGACCTATATATGTTATATATAAGGGTATGGTTTGACCTAGCTGCTTTTAGGGTTGTCCAAAGTGATTTTATCGAAACGTTAATAGTTAAAATTTGAATCATGAACAATAAATAAGCTTAGCGTGCTTTGTTAAAATTATTATTTGAAAACGAACGCAAAAATCATTTCAAATTTGCAAGTCTTTTGAATATCCAAAAACTATTTCCTTAGCGGGAAGTGATAAGAAATTCAAACTAAAGCCCAGTACTCATAAGAAACTTCTCGCCATCATCTCTTTCAGTACAAAATCTACAAATAGTTTAGATAAATCTACCAACCACCATTCTGCACCAGTACCCTTAAATTTTGTCGCGCGGAATTAAAGCTGGTGGTATTCACATAAATTTTTACAAGATTAAAAATGGAAGAAAATCTAGTCAGGCCCCCTGTTTCCTGGTTGACTTTGTGCGGATTTAACCACCCATTTGTTTTGGAAACTCATTGCAGGTTATATTGTAGTTTTTAAATCTCGTGCAGAAAATTCTTGAAGGTGCATATCGTCTAGTTTTTGCATCTGAAAATGTTTCGCATTGTTCCTCTTTGGCTGACGTTTTATTTGCTGCACTTTGAAGATAAAAAAAAAACTTCATAAATTTATAATTTATGCAATTTTCCTCTTCTGCTGCTATCTTACAATTTGAGTAAAAAATTATTAGATCCTACTCTTCCAAATTTATTTCAAATGCTCGTGCAGATTCCAAACAAGAGATAAACCTAATGTGTTCTTGGTTTCTAATTTTTTCCACTACGGATTTTTCGTTGCCTTTTCTTTTACGTTTTTTTTTTTCATTTTGTTTTGACATCGATTTTGATTTTATCACGCAGCACATACATTATTTTAAACATTCTCCTCATCTCTAAATCATCGCTGTGTTTTACATTTCCTTCTTGTAATCCTTTCTGCATTTTTTCCGTCCATTTTGGGCTTACGTAAATCCACTATATGAGAGTGATGGAAAAATGAATTTAGGAAAAGTTGTAAGGAAAAAACGTTGTGTAACTTTACAGCTTAGATCTAATCGAGCTTAGTAGAATTCAAAAAGTGCATAAACATTCTTTGAAAAAATATTGTAGACTTGAGCCTGAAGTGAAATCATTCAAGCTGATATGGTTTTCATGCGATGCAGAGCAAAGTAAACTGAACACTGTTTGGTTTTAACGTTATATATTTTTGCATCACGAATGCTGTGAATTATTTCTTATTGGGTTAAGTTTGGAGACGATTCAATAATTCGACAAAGTTGGTCATTGAAGACTTGACAATTTTTAATTTCAAAATGGAATGGGACACACGTGTACAGATTTCAGACGAATTTTAAAGTTGAACGATGAGAAAAAGTTATATTTCTTCATCTAGTTAGCTCATTCTACCTTGTTTACAAATTTACCTCGTTTTGTCATTTTCGCCTTTGCCAAAACCAGGAAGTGACGTGACAATTACGAAACTAGTATCGCCAACTGGTTTCACATGCTACAATATTAAAGCTGAATGTGGCTTAACGAGTCGGCCATTTCTTTGCAATGCAATGCAACAAACGCTCACCAGTTAGCGATACTATGGGTTTTGGCAATGGCGAAAATAAGCGGCCATGAAAAAACGCTAACTTTGGAAATTTAATGTATAACAGTGTAAGCGCTTACAGAATGAGGTGAATAACGAAGAAACAACGTCTTTCACCTGCAAAATTAGTCTCGAAAACCTGACCCTTACTTTAATATTAAGAATTTAGATTTTAATTTCTAGAGTTGACTGGGAGGAATAACAAAAGACCAAGCTATATTTGCTCTGTTTGCATCAATTATTTAATGGTCAGTGAATGAAATTCATGGTTTGCAAAAAAGTAAAGATTCCGTAATAAAATAGTATACCTTGCGATTTAAATGAATTACCCTCTGATTATTCTAAAGCTTGTTATCATTTGTATGTTATTAATAAAGTTGTCACCATTAAAATTTGCAAGCACACTCGACACCTCATTACTTTATCTTATCATTGTAATTTGTTTATTACACGTTGAAGCAGAAACGGTTTAAACAGATTTGTTTAGTCAGTGAATCCAGCAGAAACTGAAAGTTCTTTGGACACCTGTTGCCAACTGCCTTTTTTCCCATTATTTAGAGTCCATTTGACGTCTATGAACGCTTAGTGCGTTTAGCTGTACCCGTATTCACTAAACCGGATCTTCAATGGATCGATTTTATTGCTGTCAAAGTTATGGTCACTGCCTCATGTGATAGTAATGTTTTCCTCCTAATTTGCGCGTAGGGTGTTAAACGTTTGAACGTTAGTCATTTAGAATTTCTCTTATAATTTATTTTAAATACGTTTAATTAATATAAATGTTAAACTTTTATAAACGAATTAATTGGATAATTTAAAATGCAACTTATGACTTGAAAAGAACATTAAGGTGTCGACTGTATGAAATAATTGAAGTGACAACATCCATACTGAAAGTTTGACAGTGACCTTAACAGGATATAATGTTTAACGACTTTATCTAAAATGATTGATTAGTGACTAAATTCGCGATTCTACAATATAACAATGGGGATTATATTCGGTTATAACTGAAACTTTATATTTCCATCAATGATAGAAGTTGTCTGAATGCTCGTTGTGGGGAAAAAATGAGAAAATGGATTGAAAACTTGATCTGCAGTTAGCTATTCATGAGAATTTCTCAGTAAAGAGTTCGTCACTGTCATTCTTTTGATACATTACAATTTTAAATTTTTTTTGCCACTTTATAACATGAATAGTTTAGTAATCCACAGTTCAGCTTCTCTATGTTTAATACATGAGAGTGACCATTACTTTACTTCAAAAAGAACATCTAAATTTTGAAAACAGGAAACTGTTTCTTGTACGGAAAGTTAAAAATTCAAGAGATTGTTAGGAAATGGAAAATAGCTCTTTTGTTTACAGTTTGCAGTGGGAATATTCAACAAGCATTAAAATTTTGTTAGGTATTTTAATGCAACCTAGGCTGGCAGCATGCAGTGGTTCGTTTATTAAAGATGGGATCCCACAAATATTGGAGATAAAAGATGGGAAAAAGGTACCCTTCTTCTACAATAAGTCATTTGCCACAGGTTTTCACCACACACAGGTCACAGGTTTTCGCCATTTCCAAAACCGGATGTGACGTGACGTGACGTGAAAGACGAAGGCGACAATGGTGCCGACTGGTTGTTTGTTGTTTCGCACTGCACTGAAAACAGTGCGGAATTGTTGGCCCCGCGATGCAACAAACAATCACCAGTCGGCGCCGTTGTTCTACGAGTCGCGTCCGGATTTTGGAAATTGCGAAAACCTGAAACAGGGACAGTAACTTTGGGTACAATCCATTGCAGTTTGGTATCGGAGTAAAAGCTATAAGGGATCTCTAAAATTTGTTTCTCAAATATCTGTTAAAAAAAGTTCACGAGTGTTAAACAGTTTTTATAGTGTTATACAACTAGTATTGCAACAATTCACCCAACTACTTTAACATAAAGCAAAATTATACATTTTAGAAACAAATTTTACTTTATAATAATTTTATATACCGGTATATAGTTCCTTTAATTCTTAGTCATAAAATTTAATGTTATTGTAACTGACCTTGGGATAACAACAAAAGTCATTTCTAATATGTTCATTGT